>JBAMCP010001923.1:0-16647 GCA_037075105.1 Lissocephala sabroskyi
TTGTTGTTATTGTTCTTGACATTTGGACTGTTTACATTAGGCAAATTAAATAAAAAATGGCCCATAAACAGAACCCGGCAATACAAAGAGAAAGAAAGAGAGGCAAAGCAAAGCGACAGACAGAAGACAGAAGAGAGTGAGTGTGTGGGTGGGCAGTGAATTGGAAAGCAATTCAATGCTCGAATACCGAATTCCGGGTGTGGGAGGATTAAAGTGAAAGGAACTTTAAACGCAGCGAAATTTGAATTGAAAATTGAGAGCTCTAAATTCTTTAGAGGCTTAAAAACATAAACAGATATTTAGAAATAGGAGATTGACCCCCAGCTTAAGGGGCAATTAGAAAATAAGCTTCGAAAGGAGGCTTGAAATAGTTGTACGCAGTTTTAATTAGTTTTAAAGTAAAACATAAATTCAAATCAATTTTCAAAAATAAACTGAAGATTCTTTGGTCGAACAACTTCCATTTATTCTTTTTGCCATTCAACGATCAACTTCATTGCTCGCAGGCAGTTTTGCCAAGTCTCTTCTACTTTTTCGGAAAGTCCCCAATATTCCTAAGCCAATCAATCTATTTATAAACTAAAGCAAATTAATATAAAGTCCCTTAATTGCCTAAACAAACATTCATAGGAAAATATTTGGTAACTGAATTCTTCTATAGATTCTGTTAATGTTTTATGAAAACTCCCCAATCTTATGCTTTCCTTAAAAATTATTAAAGCATTTGTAAAGTTGTCGTGAAGTTATTTCCTGTAAGCCCCTTTAAATTGAACTACCATTCCCCTGATTGAGACCCAACAACCAAAGGCCTCCTACTTGCCCATTCCGTATTTTGTCATTGATAAACGCGGCGGACTTTTGTTGGTGATGGAAAGTATCAAAAAGCCGAATTGTGCAATACGTTGGCTGTTGGTGGGCCGCCGGCGCGGGGGGAATTGGTGGCCAGGCTGGGCGAGCGGCCCATTGAATGTCGCCGGGCCTTTTGTGAGTGTAAATCGTATTGGCGTTTAATTTCGATTCAATTTTTCGGTGTCAGCCAGCCAACTTGAACCTGAGTCATGCAGCCGGTTCAGGCCGGACTGGCCAACCCGACGGACAGATGGACAGCAGCCACCGTCGGGGACCGTGGAGCCCAGGCATCTGCATGTGTTTCCGTTTCTAGCCGTCCATTTGTCTGAATGTCTCCGTCTGTCCAAGTGGGGCGCTGGGTATGTGTGTGTGTCACATTTTGGTCCACTTGGGGTCCATTGGGCTCGATTGGGGTGTCCGGGGATCGGCCCGGCTGTTTGCACACCTGGGCGCACTCAACGATTACTCAACCCCCGGGGGCTTTGGGGGCCTCGGTGGTCAAAACGAAAAAACAAAAAAATGATGGCGATTTTTGTCGTTGTTGTTGTGATTTTATGGAGCTCGCGCCAATTTGTAGGCAATTGACAAACCAACACTAAAGCCACCCCACCAAGTCCCCTTCCCCTTCCCCTGGCCAACAACCGCATCCAGACGCCTCCCCCACTTCAGAGGAGTACGCAACAAAGGCGCATAAAAGTTAATGGCGCTCAGCTTTTTCGGGAGTCGCAGTTGTTTTATTTTTCGAAAACTTTTGCTATTGATTTTGATTTTTATTGAAATTCGCTGTCTGTTGGCATTGCCGCCGCCGCTGCCGCTTTATTGGCATATTTATGGCGACCGGCGACAAAGTTGCCCGAAAAAGTCGCACTTTTTTCGCGATTTCGGCTTGGAGGATAAATAAATCACGGCTGCAAAGGGGCTGCGGTCATATGCATAATTCAGGCCAGGCCAGCCCGCCGAGACACACCTTTTTTACTCAGCCACATTTCATTTGAGTTAGGAACTTTTATTTTCAATCGTCGTCAGGGTCGTTGGTGCCCCGGCTGCTGGCTTATCAAAGCGCATCGAGGCGCCATTTGTCTTGGCCGCCGTTGCTGTTGGTAATTCAAATTGAGTGGCAACACGCAAGCCACATGTCCTAGCCGGCGTGGGTGTGCCACGCCCCGCCTGAGGCCATTGTCCCAGTGGTTTTCTAATTGCCAAGTCAACAAATCGCGGACTCCGCAGCTGACGGCTGATGGCTGATGGCCGGCGGGCTGGTCGGCTGTTTGCTTGTCCTTGCAGGCCTTTCGCATGCCAACAAGGTCGACCATGTCCTTTGGCAACATGTTGCATGTTGCATGCTGGCTTTGTCGTAGCCACATAATTCATATTTTTTATGGCTTCGTCGCGCCAGCCGGTGAATGAGGCGCCAGCACGCCAACTCTGTCCATCGCCCCCAGCAATTTGGTTCTCCAAATGCCACAAAGACTTCTTCAACAGCAACTTAAAAGAGTTTATACGCTTTAGAAGCTTCTTGATGTAAGGAAATTATTCTCTGTAATAGACGTATTTTAGATTATGAGAATATGCGTCATTCGGACAGCAATAGCAGCTGACAGTTGGAGTGATAGAAGCTGCAGCAACAACCAAGGAAAGAAGGCTTGAAGAATGGCAGCAACGGAGATGCAATGACAACTGCAGCAGCAATAAAAGGAGTACAAGCCGCAGAGACAAGAGAGATGCAGTGACATTAACAGCAGCCACGGCGGTAGCAGCAGCAAGACTGTCAGCAGCAACGACAACGACGACGGCAACAGCACCGGCAGAAATGGCAAATCACCAGCAGCAACAAAGGTAGCAGCTGTGGATTCCTCGGTAGCAGTAGCAGCAACAGTTTGTCCCCACCACCAGCATCCAGAGCAACAGCAGCAGCGACAGCGGCGACAGTTCCCTCGGTATAAATCAATGGCAATGTCAGACTTATAAAATATCGTTGACAATCCAACCAACTGGCAAAATATGTTGTGTTTCACAAGCGAATTTATGTTGTTGACCATAAATTTTAGAAATTCACAGCAGCAACAATCGCCCACCAGCCGCCCAGCTTTGCATTAGAGCCCAAAATCACCCACCCCTCCCCACGGCCAGGTAAGCTGACCAACCGGTGGTGGCAACATGTTTATGGGCCACCCGACGATGGCAGCAAATAATGAAAATGTTTTCCATTTCGATTGGCAATTTCCGCAATTTGTTGTTGTCGTTGTTGTTGGTATTGTTGTTGCTGCTGCTGCTGTGGTTGCGTGACTGCCCGTGAGCTGCTCAAAAATTATTGAAATCGAAATCGCCCGCTCAAATGTGTCGCACAAAAAATAAAGAAAGCCGAGAGAAAATTGAAAGAAAATATTTTATTGCCTCTTCCGCGTTGCCATTGACCACACCGACGACCCGTTGGGCAATTGTTGCGGGCTTTAATTTTTTTTTTTTTTTTTGTGGCCCAAACGAGACCTAAAAAAAATGAGGACCAGAGAACAAGCAACTCACATGCCGGAGAAAATGGCCGCCAGGCTTGTTGGCAATGTGGTTGCTGTGGCCGGCGTTGTTGCTGGTGATGTGCCTGTCTGCGGATAAATTGAACAATGCCACTCAAAAGTTAAAGTTCTGTGGGTCAGTAGAATTTTCTCAGGCCGCAATCAGCACGGCCGACAGACCAACCGACCGACCGCATGGCCAAGACGACCGACCAACCAAGCTACGCATGCGTGTCCATAGTCCAGCGTCTGTGTGTCTGTGTGTGTGTGCTAATGAAACCATAAAATCACAACCACAGCAACAACAACGTCAAGAGCCCAGAAGAAATCTCCAGTGGCCCCTCTGGCCCGATCGTCAAGTCTTGTGATCTTTTCTTTTTCATTTTTGTTATTATCGTGGCTTCTTCTGACCGCCTTGGCCATGGCAGAACCGAACCGAAGTTGCATGCAAATAATTACAAAAGGAAATACGATTTTCATGCTGTTCAGATGTCACTCAAGCCAGCCCGCCCCCACCGCTCTACTGATCTGGGCTTACAATAGACCAAGTGAATTTTTGAACATTTCCTGTGTGCTTGGGGAGATCTGTCAAGTCGTGGTAATTACCGGTAATTTGGGCATGGGAACACTTTTTTTTGGGTGGGAGATTGTGGACAACCGGGCTAATAACCATATTAATGGGCCGTACACTCACTAAACGACTTTCACATGAAATTTGTCATCATTTCACTTTTGTTGCGAGCGACTTTTGCTTTTCACACACGGAACGGCTGCCACCGACACCTCTGACAAAAAATCTGGGTCACTCGTGACATAATTTCACGCATTACACACACGACACGAACGGGCGGCCTCTCCAAATTTATACGAGACCCCGAAATTCCCAAAAAACGGGCAGGTAAATTGGCGGAGAACGAAAAGAACTCCGGCTGCCAGCAACGGGCGGTAACCGCCGACAACAGCAACAAATTTATCACCTTTCCCGTACAGCCAGCCAGCCGGCCAGCCCCCAGTCAAAAGCTGCATTTTTTTGCATAACAAAATGGCCAAGGCTGGGAAGGGGAATCAAAGGGAACCGGGGCTTTGTGTCGGAACGCCCGCGCGGTTGGTCCTTCAGTTGCCGCCAGTAATCTTGTCACTGGGTCTCTGAAAGGGAAAATGACTCACACACGCGCGCGTGTGTGTGTGTGTGTGTGTCACTTTCAATACAATTAACATTTCGAAAGAAATCGTTTTGCCGACAAACCATCTCCCCCAAAACGCCAGCCAGCCAGCCGTCGAGTCGTTCATGTCAAATGAACCGCAGAGACGCGAATGCGAACGCGGCCAGGTGAATGACAAGGCCCAAACTACTTACAACTTGGCAGGAATGCCGCGTAGTTGTGTCTGTGCTGGGGTCGTCCTGTCTGGAGCCCGCTCAAAGCCTTTCCCATCCTGTCTATGTCATTTTGTGGTCGCCGCCGCCACTGCCAGCCGCGTCAGCCTGAAAAGAGCCCAACGTGGCTGGTCGGGGCTCTGGGACGTGGGCCATTTCCAGGCCTCTGCGTTCAACGAAAAAAAAGCTTTGCACACCAATGGATAATTTACAAGTCACGTGTGTATGAAATTGAAACAAAATGCGCATAAATTTTTGAGCCACATCTTCAGGTTGCCAACGAAGCGTTGCTGGGCGAGCAGAGCAGGAGGGAGCGAGGGCTTCCTGGGGACCTGGGGCCGTGCCTTGTCTGCTCGGCGTTGTCTCGGGCACAGCATTTAATATTAATGAGTTATAGCATATGGCATAGCCTAGATGTTTGACGATGCGTCGACCGTTGTTGCTGTTGTTGCTGGGGATCCGCCCGGCCAGGAATTCAATGTCGACGGCTTAAGGCTTCGTGTCTGATTGTCTAGGCTGGGCCAACGATTCATATGCTCGGCATTGCAGCCAACATTTGCCGGCAAGAAGTTCAAGTTGCTGTTGTTGTTGTTGCTGTTGGTGATGGTGATGTTGCTGTCGGTCTGGGCCGTGTTGAGAGTTGCATTTAGTCAAGGTTTTTAAAATGCGCGACGATGACTACACTGCACTACATGCTCAAGTGGGCAAAAGAAGCACCAACAACAGCAACAATGACAGCAACAACGGCCGCCTGACGGCCTGAGTGAGCGCGCCTTTTGCTGCCAGGCCATTAAAGGATGTGGCAGCTTCCCCTCGCCTCCTCCGCTGCACTCCTCATCCATATTAATGCGGATTTCGGGGCTGGGCACTCACGCATTTCCCTGACACACTTCGAGGCCCGGCAACTTTTACTTGTAGACAGATCGACCCCCCGCCGGCTACGGACGACATTAACCGAGGCCTCGCAGCCGCACCAAAGATTGCAATTAATAAAGCGAACCAACGAACCGTCCAACCGGCGGCCAGCGGACAGCCACAATCGACATAGGAAACCTATAAACTCAATTAGAACAGAAATTGACGTTTGGGCCCGAGGCGGTCAAGGCGGCCGGGCTAATGGATTAGCATTGGCCCGGTGCACATGCGACGACGACTGTTGGCCAGATTGAGTTTGCTGGCCAAACGATTTAAGACACAAGCGCACGCCAGGCGGCGTTTGGATTATGAACCGCTCTTGGCGGCCACTTTGAGGAAATGAGCGTGGAAGTGGAAAGTCTGAACTTCAACGGGAAGGAAAGTGAGCTCCCCTGCCCCAAATTCAAGACGCCAATCGCCAGCTCAGCTTCCTCTTCTTGCCAAAAGACGGCTTGCTTGTCGGCCCGCCCGTTCGGCTAACTTGTTGGCTGCTGTCGACAACTTGCAGACACGTCAAGCGGTGCCAGTTCTGCGGAGTCTGTCAACCAACCCAGCCCCCGCCCGTTGGGGGGACCACAACAGGCAGTTTGTCAAGGCAGCGACAGCGATAAGCGACCGCATAATTGACACAATTTGAATTTATTTGCCACACGATCGAAGCGGCCGGGCTGGCCCGGCCACAATGACTAAGCCGAGCCGCAGTTGGCAATTGACGGTGGGGCAGGTCGACGATCCTGCATCATTTTTAATATGTGCACAGCAAATTCGAGGGTGTTCGCTGTGCCCGCGCCTGTCCTTGATGCCAAGACACATTAATCATCCGCCGTGGCGGCCCAACTGCAATTGTATGCTAAACTTGCCCCGCCGATAGGGTGTGACGGCATCTCGGCTCTCGAATTCTGTCAATAATTATGGCAATTTCGTTACACATGAGCAGCCGCCAATGCCGGCGGTCGGGTAATCGGCCGAGGGCAGAGTTCCGATAGTTTTACCTTTAATTTTGCATATCAATTAGGCTGGCGTGGGAAGCGGCTTACCTGCAACGAGAGAAACAAAAACAAAGATTTCATTAGCACAAACCATTGGCCAGAGAATATTTTGCATGTTGGATTAATTAGAAGTTTCGGCAAGCCAACCGCGAGCGTCGCGACCTTTCACTCGGCCAAGCGTGGCTATGAAAAGGTATAAATTTCATGGTGAAAAGGCAAAGACACCGGACCCCAAACACAAACCCAAACCCAAACAATGCGGATGTAAATGAACCGGCCGGGCCGCCAAAGAACCCAGCCGGCCTCCTCAAATGAAGAAGAGCCAGTGACTCTGGCGACGTCCGTCGTGGCGGATTTCGGGATTCCCGCTGGTGGGCGTGTGGGTGCGCGCTGGCAAAGGGCACTGTGTCAGTTTTGTGGGCAATCAACAGAGCAATCCTACCCACAGCCACGGACCAGAGCCGTCAATAGAACCGGCGCGCCGCGCCGGCTAACCGAGCGTGAAACATTAGCCCGGCCAACGCCACGACGGCGGGGCAGTTAATTTGTAACAATTGAATTATAACGGCAAAATCTGCTCGACTTATGGCCAAAAAAACGGCTCAACTGGCGGCGTCATATGAGCGGCGGTAAAAGGCACAGCCCCGAGTTGGCCAGAAGAATAGAAAGGTGTTAAATGGCATAAAGCGCTATGGGTGGGGGGTAAAAGTAAGGCGGGCCAGATTCTGACTGCCAAAAGGTCATTAACTCCCCAGCCACGTTCGAGTGACTGGCCGTCCAAATTATTACCGAAAAACTCCAAAAAACTGCCAGTCAATTTGACAGTGAAAGTGTCAGAACTCTGAGCTTCCATCAGCCGCCCGCCCGTCAACTTGTCACCGGGTCACAATGGATTAAGTGGCTACCGCCTTCTCAAGACTTTCAGTTGCCGATCAAGTATTTTTTTTAATGGTAACCGCTTTAAGAAATCCAATTACGCGGCTTATTAACGAGCCCTCAATGAGATGGTTAAATTGTTCGGGGGGGAGGCCCAACCCTGTGAAAAGTACTTGTAATTTTAATTAAGCCCTGGCTTATTTCGCCGTCAATGCATTGCAGCCGATTGTTCACGCTGTTGGGCGAGAGGCGAACAAAAAAATTTCAAATTACCACAGACGCTTTTCTCGCCCTTTTGTTTCCTGAGAAACTCAATTAAAAATTAATATTTAATTTGGGCCTGCTGGGCACTCGCCCAGCCGCAACCCAGCCCCTCTATTAACTAATTTCGCCTAATAACAGGCCCAGCAGCCAGGGCGGCTCCGATTGATTAATCTGCCCGCAGCGGCAGCCGCGCACACGCCTGCCCGCCTGTGCGATTGTGCGGCTGTGCGACTGGCTCGTTCGCCGGTAAGTGGGTCAATTCTAGGCTGTCTTGTTTTAGCCGAAAAAGTCAAGTTCAAAGCCTTTTAGCCCCGGTGTGGCAATTACTGGGGTGCGCGCGGCTGTCAATTCGAATTCGGCGAGAAAAACCAACGCCAAAAATCTCAGTGGGAAATCACAAACGATATCCTCACATGACAGACCCCGCGACCAGACCGTCAGCCCGGCATTTTAGCATATAAATCAAGTCGATGGGGAGTTATACAATCAGCTGCCTCTGGCCTTATAATAAAGACATGCCAATCGAATGACGCCCGCGCCTTGTCAGCGGCCCACAAGGAAGCCTCTGGCTCGCCTCTGACTCGACGGAGATGGCAAGCGAAAACCAATCAAGCCAAAGTAAATCAAAAAATCATAAAATATTCTGCGAAAACGTTAAGCCAAGGGGTGGTGGCGTGGCGGCTGAAAAGATCCTGTCAAAACTGCAGTACCTCCAACCGCCTCCACCGGGAGCCGACATAAGTGAACTGCAGCTGACAATGCTGACGAGGCCCAGGCTGGGCGGCTGGTTATCGATGCCGTTGTCGTCTTGCCGGCTGGCAGTGCCGTTTATAAATAAAATTTGCATAAATTTAATAAACGTACTCGTCGTCAGCAGGCCCAACTGATGGTCACAAAAGGCAGCCTCTTCCTCGTTTTGATTTTCCTTCTTTCCTTCTTTTTTTTTGGCAACATTTCTCACACACACGGGCTCACTTGTTAGTTGCCCCTTGGGGGCTCCACCAGAGCGGCCGGCAACCGTCTGCATTCACATGGCCATGGCAGGGGGGCCCCAGTGCAGTTGTGATTTACCGATTTACCGGTGAAGCGGTTTGTCACAAAACGCCGTTGTGTGTCTCACCCAAAAACCCATAAATAACCGATAGGCAAGCGGCACTGAGGCAGTCGGGCAGGCGGAGTTGGACTGCCCAGGGGCGGTTGCATTACACGGACTTTGAAAGCCTGGAGCCCAAATAATGATGACATTGCGGTGTCGGCTGGCCCGGCATGGCCAGAAGCTTTTGGCAAGATTTTTCAGCCGTCCCTGTTGACAAAGAGAATGAAAGGCGGCGGGAGGACTCTCATCATTTTGTACGCATGGCTCCGTTGCCAGTAGCAACACCGGCCACCGGCAGCCCCCCGGACAAAGCTGGCCGGGTTTGTTAGGACAACGCTGGCATGTTGACAATTGGAGCCCGAAAATTCGAAGCGACGAGGTGGCGGCTGCTATCATGCGGACTGCATCGAATGTTCGTTTGCCGTATGTTCCCTGGAATTATGTCATTTTGCATATTGCCAACTGACAACCGACAACCGCAGAGGGCATCGATGGTGGCTGGAACCTTTAAGAACACAAAGCAGAAGATGGCGCATTGGCCGGGCGATTATTGGAGCCAGCAGCTGCCGATTTTTCAACCAGGTGCCCGTTTGGGGTATTTTTGCCACCTTGGCAACGAGAAAATTTACATTTATTGTCACCGCAGCGGCTAGGCAACCAGCAGGCCAGTAAATCATAATCCTTTGGCAACTTCAAGCCGATGTGTATATAAATATTTTGCAGCCACTCTGGCGACTTCCTGGTTGGCCCAGAGTGGGGCCACAAATTAATGTCAAAGTCAAATGAAATGGCATTTCGACCAACCAGCGACACAGAGCCACACAGGCAAGCGGGAGGGGAACTCTGGATAGCCAAGATAATCCTCGGCCCCTTAAAACTATCGACGATGCCACGCCAGGCATTTAAGCCATAAATTTTGCCCCAGACGGTGCAGCGAGTGGCCATAAAAAAATGACAGAAATGCGTTTATTGACCAAAAGCGCATCGATTACGCGCTGCCGCCGTCGTCGTCGTCGTTGTTGTTGTTGTGCGACTGCGCATGCGTGGCCACCGCTCTTGGCCGGTCTGCTAGGCGTATGCGTAATGCGCCAGCTCGGCCGCTTGCTGTTTGTCATTTGCTTTGACCAAAAACAACAGCCGCAGCTGTGGGGAGTGAGCCAGCAAATCACCCAAGCGGCTCTCAGTCACGAGGGCTGTTCGAAAAACAAAAATCAAGCTGAATTTCTTTCCCAAGTTTGCCTGTGATGAGCCTAGCGAGATCCAAGGCTCGACTTCGGTGAAGCTTTCTTCCAGCCCTCGCTTGCCAGGCAGCCCATCGCATCCAATTTATTTCTTTCCAAAACATTCACAGCAAATGTGGCACTGTGGCAGTTGCAATGCGGCAAATGCCAAAAAAAACGAACCGCCGCTGCCACCGCCCCTTCGCCTGCTCGGGCATTTCAGATGCTCTTCTTGCCCAAAGATGAGCACTACCAAAAAAAGAGTAACGAGCGTCTGCCTTCTATGCAAGTGTAGGATTTATGGCACCCAAATCCATGTGTGTGTGTTACTTCCGAGCCGAACCGCGCCGAGTTTCGTGCCGCTGATGGCCCGCAACATGTGACAGGCGTACAAGGCTGGCAGGCAAAGTGATCAGCGGCCGGGGATCGTGGCTGCCGCGCATGATTTATAGTAAACTATTTATGTTTACTGTTAAGTATACGTATACATTTCTTCCTTCATCATCCTCCCTCTCTCTTGGTGAGCGTCACCGGGTGGCGTTGGGTGGGTGCCTCCTTCGGGCTGCCTGCGGTTTTTTTTTAGACAGGTTGGCATTGTTCGGTTGCCATGGTTGTGGCGCGACCAAGTGCCGTTGTGTTGTCACTTGCCGCAGGCTCAAGCTGCGCCTTATCAGACACACACACACACACACGGCGCGGCGAGCACGAGCTAAGGGGCTTTTGTGGCATGTGGAGTGTCGTGTTTGCGGGCATTTAATGCTAAATATGTAAAATGCTAACTGTTTTCGGTTTGCGGAACGCTAACTGCCAACTTTATTCGGCTAGTTATGTCACACACTCACTCACACACTCACACGTGAAGATGCTTGACATTTAGCTGCTGGCGGACGGAGGGAGTATAAATCTTTGGGCCCGCTATCAGCTGACCCCATTTTCATAATATTCACAGACAATTTTTATGGCTTTTCAATAGGCCAAGACGCACCAGACATAAATCACGCAGCACCAACAACGCCAGCAACTTATCTTAATCTGCAACAGCCCAGCAGCAACAACAACAGCAACAGCAACGCGAACGAAATCTTTCACTTTGCTTTCGCACGTATCAGTGGCCATCAACGGCACGAACGAGACCAAGAACACCAGAGAACTGCGAGAGCGGCCACGGGGGTGGGAGGCGTCAACAGCAACACTTGAGCAAAATTATGACAGGCCAGCCAAACGAGGCAGGCAACCCGCCAGCCGCCAACCGCCAGCAACCACAGCCAAGCAACCAGCATTTCTGATAAGCATCGCCATCGATTTTACATGAGTGAGCGACAACGATGAGAGCAGCTTACGTTCGTGGCTGCTGTGCACGTTTAAAAGCTTTTCGGTTTTTTTAAACAAAAGTGTCATAAATCTTACAAAGCGACACAAAAGAACTTGACACAGTGAAATAAATACGCACAGCCACCACCACCAACAACAACAACGACAGCAGCAGCAACCACAGCAGCAACGCCAGCATCATTCGGAGAGCGCTGAGGCGTCCTGGACACACGAAAGCTATGGAAGCGGCAACCCTAGAGTCAACAGTTAGTCACCCAGTGCATTCAACGAGGGCTGGCTAAGGAGTTTTTGGTGAGAAGAATTTTTACGGTAACCGAACGGAGTAAAGGATTTCAATCTATAGATCAATTTTAGAGAGTTTAAGGTTTAAGGTGGAGATGGAAAGGTGAAAAGAAATAAATAGATTTGAGCCATAAATAAGCGAAAAATCCAAAGAATTAATTGATTTTATAAATTTTCTTTAAATTCAGGAAATAAATAAATGGTAATTTGTGGTTTCCTGACTTAGATAAAAGAATATATAAATGATATTGTCTTCTTCCTTTTCTTTGTTAATTGTTCTGATAATTCTAATATAACAATAAAGAAATAATAAATTATTATTCAAAAAATAGAGAATTTAAAGCCAAGGAAACGAACTGAAACCGATCTTCTATCAAACAAAAACCCCAAAGAAGATCCTAAAAAGTAGCAGTCCGTAAGAATCTAAAAGAAATTCACCAAATCTTAAACATTTTTAACGAAGAACTTACATTCTTCGATCATTATACTAAATTTTCCAACCGGTCCCCAGAAAAAACTCAGCCCCCCTCGCGGGCTGTGAAGACCCGGCATGTTTATCCGGAGGAGTGGGGGACCCGCGCCAGTGCAGCGCACATAAAAGGTTCACTAGCCGGGCCGTGTCCGTGCCTTTTCAAAAAGGATACTAATGCACGTAATACGTTCCACTTGAATTGATAACAATGGGACACCACCACCGGCACTGACCATGTGAATGCCACCCCCGCCGTCCCCTCACTCAGCCGACCCAGCTTGCATTCGCATCTACGTGTTCTTTGGAAGAGATCATGGACGTAGATTTCGAACCAAATGAATGTCGCCTTCGCCTACGCTCTCAATTCAGGGCGGCTGGGATGGGAACCGCTCGCTGGGCCTCGCCTCGCCTTGCCTGAGTAGGCGAACGTGCAAGTGCAAGGGGCGGCGGTGGGGGGCTGGCAGCCACCCCGACTGTGTCAAATTGAATGGCTGGAAACTGAAGGCAACGACGTTGCCGTGTCAGGGCCTTTCGGCCGAGTGCGTTACCCCAACCGTCGCCGCCTGTCAGCCCTTGCCAGCCGCTGGTCTATTAGAGGAGCCAAAAGTCCTTTGTCAGGCAGCAAGTCACGCCACGCCATGTTGTTGGCCATATGGGAACACCACACCAATGAGTTGGGCATTTTGATAAATTTGTTTTCTCGAGAATCCAGCGGGCCACGACGACACGACTTCCTGTGAGATTCGCGGCTAGCCCGGCGAACAGAGTCGGCGGCCTCGCGTCGGGTCGTTTCCATTTCATTTGGGTTTAGTGTTTTTGACAGTTTGAAAAATTAAACTTGAAATGGCGCCCGGCAGGTGCGCCGATAAGGCCAGCAAAATATAAGAAACATCGACGACTCTAAAAATGCGAAAAATGCTGGCCAACCGCCCGAAAAGGTGCGTCGCCGGGCCGACGATACAAATTGCGGTGCGGCCGAAAAGAAGATTAATTACAAACGACAAATTGCGTTCAATGTCGCATTAATTGAGGCAATGAGTGCATGAATAAGATCCATGAATTTACACAAATCAATGGCCCATGTGTGTTTGTTTTTCTGCCAGCTTTTGGCCATGCTTTTTTGGCACTCGCCGCACTTCTAGACGTTTAAGCCGCAAATGCCCCGAGAAGGCCGACAGCATTGCCATCATCATCGTTGGCCAGCTGACAGCGAAGAAGTGCAGCCAAAACGAAAAATCTGACGACTCACTTCAACTGGAAGTGGAATTATGCCAATTAAGGCCAAGTTATTGAACAGTTGCCAACATGCCAGCAACCGCAACTGACGGGGGGGCCACCAGGCGTGCCCCCCTCCAACCCAAGACAGCTCTATTGTTGTGCGGAGGAGGGGCCGCTCGACTCTTGGCCTGGCCAGCAAACGGTAGCCCATGCAATTGGCTCGGGACTCTGGCATTCAAATTGTCTTAACACCAACGCCGCAACAGCAACAGCAACAACGGGAACCGCTCGGCCTGCTGCCCCCGTGGGTCCATTAGAGGCAAATTATGGGCACGCCAAGCCACCCACCCAGCAAAATATGACCGGCTACTAATTGCATAACAGCAGCACCAACAACAACATTGCTTCTACCAGCAGCAACGAGCAACAACAACAGCCGCTCGTGGCCGCCGCTGCCCACACGCGCCAAACGACTTTGGTATTTTCAATATGCAACAAATCAGCAGTCAAATTGTAACATTTCATTTTTTGTTTGTGATAGCCGACGGGGCGCAGGTCGCCGAAGGTGTGGGGGGCGATCTCTTTATTGGTGCGTTTAATTTGCGCATTGTTTGCCCGGCTTAGTTAATTGCCAGCTGGACAGTCGGACAGCGGTGGCCACCCAGTTTTTTAGTTCGTGGTGGGGGCGCAGAGCAGCCTGCCAATCAACTGGGCGGTTTGCTGTCCGAGGAGGACTTTTGGGAAAAATGCCAACCACAAACATTCGTTGCTTTCATTAACTTTTCAATGTGTTTGCCAGCGTGTGTGGGGTGGAGGGAGGGGGCTGTTTGGGCGTTCTGGGGGTGGGCCAGCCGGCCATATCAGTGGCGAGGCTGTTGTGTATAAATCTGTCCAGCTGTCCGTTTGTCCACATGTCGGTCTGTCAGACCGCCGGACCGTATGTCTGTTATCTGTCGGTATGTTTGCATTTCACGCTTTAAGCGCGCAGCGATGCGAGAAACAAAGACTTAAGCGAGGGCTGCACCAAACGTTTAAGATCCTAACTTAATAAATTCTTTACTGTAATAGACACAATTAAATAATTTTCAACTAAATTAAGAAGAGGCTAGGATCCTCCAGAGTTTACTTAAAGCTCTTCAAGCAACATTTTGGGTAATCCCAAATTCCTTTTAATATTTCTTTTTGAAGTTAATTTTATTTTACAATTTCTTTTCTTAGTTAGAAGGGCTAAAAAATAAAAAACTTAAAATAAACTATTAAAGTTTATATCATAAACTTTTCTTACAAGTTTCGATTTAGATTACTTCTTTTATTTATTGAGAATTTGCCCCATGATAAATGATTGTTTTTTGCCCGCCCTTTGGGAATTCTTTTGCCGCCATTGAATATTCAGTTCAATTAAACTTTGAACCCTTTTCGAAAATGCCAACACCTAACCCACTGGCCCCTCCTTTGCCGCAATCCAACGACCACCCCTCGCATGCAACAATCAAATGTCGGCGGCGGTCCGAGCCCAAATCATTTCCAAGCTCCCTAGTGATTAATCGCGCACAAAGTTGAACTCGACGTGGGCCCCAGCCCCGCAACCAACACACACACAACACACATAACATTTTGGGATTACACCCCAGGAATTGGGAAAGGAAACACAGCCGAAGTGCCGGCCGGCACTGGACGAGGGGCTGAGAGGCAAGAACAAATGATTTCCCACTGTTATTGATGATGTGTTGATTAGGTTCTGAAACACAGACAACTAATCGCCGGAATGGTATGTGAATTGCGAGTTGATCAATTTGGGATGTAAAAGCGGCAGAATTTCACTTTGAACTCGCGCCGCACACACACGAACACCCTGTACCCACCTGGAGGGAGGGGGGCCCCATGGGGCGCCAGGGCGGATTTTGTGGCTGTGTTGTGCTGTCGATGTTGCTGTCGATGTTGCTGCTGCATGTGCGGTCACAGAAATTAGGTCATGTTTGCTCAAAATATTTTGTTCGGCAATTGCACAACTCATGGAAACAGCGTGTACCCAGCAGCAGCCCGCCACAATGCGTCTAATGAGTAGCCTGTGTGTGTGTGGGTAAGCGGGTCAATTGCCACATGTACGAGTTTGTTGCCTAAGTCTTTTGTTTGGGCCTTTGCAGTTACGCAAAAATCCAACAGAAAACCCCAAAGGTTATTAAAAGTTCTTTCGTGGGTTGTCGCCGGCCCGCCTCCCGCCGTCCAGCTGTCGACAGCCTGTCAGAATTCAATGCGGCTCATAAATTTTCACATGCCACCCCCAAAATCCGCAATTGCGCTGCCGCTGCCAGCCGCCGGCAGGAAAGTGTGTCAACCGATAGCCAGAGCCTTTTTAATGGCCCAGCCGCGACAAGGCCAAGGGTCAGTTAGCCCGATGATCTCTATCAAGAGACCGACCCCAATTGGACGGGCTGCCGGCGGGGCCAGTGACTGCTGGCTACCTTCAGAATTTGCTTCCCATGTGAACTTTGATTTGAGCTTCATGCTCGGATTCTTCATTAAATTGGCAAGACTGGCGGACCCGCCTTTGCCGGGCGGCCGATGCAGCAACGCTTAACCAACAATTTTCGTTTAATGAGGCAAACGTTTAATGCTGCAAATTGTCGCAAACTTACACACTCGACGAGGGCGTGGGCGTAACAGGGGGGCCGTGGGCGAGGGCAGTAGGGAGGCGTCTGGCAGGCAAACTCATGAGAATCGTTTAGCGCAAGTTGGCAAGTGCAGACGAGAAGCAGCCGAGACTACCCAAAAGCCGCAGACGCTGCAGACGCAGCCGAGGAACTAACGGTAACCGCAACTTAAAGACGCACACACGGACCGGCGTGGGCCCGCAGGCAGCTGACCAGAGAACCCTGGCATTGGGCAGGAGGTGGGAGAGGGAAATTTTTACTGCTACAATTGGCAAATTGAAATTGCGCGCGCTGCTGGCAAGGAGAAGAGGGCGGGCGGGCGGCCCGAAGAAGGCGGAAGACTGCCGACTGCCGGCTCGACTTGGCGGCCGTTTGGCCCCCAAAGCAAAGTGCGTCGCCCTGTCAGATAAGCCGCCGCAGACGAAGATGCATGTGCCACGCCGCTGCCAGGCCTCTCAGAGATGCCGACACAGACGTTTCAATTTCGAAACGGTTCGGGGCTCCAATCTCAACGTCGTGGTCGTCGCACAGTGGGCAAAATGACCCATTTGGGGGAAGAAAACCTATTTTTTCAAAATGAGAATTTTGCAAAAATTTT
>JBAMCP010001924.1:0-14089 GCA_037075105.1 Lissocephala sabroskyi
CCTTCTGCCCAACTGCCCGCCTCGCCTTGTCGCGCTCATTTGCGCGATTCCACAATAAATTCGCGAGTTCCCCCCAACCAAGCCACCCACTCCGGTCGCTTCTTGCTTTATTTTTTGGCCCATTGACTAAGCCAGAAGTCCGGGGAGAACGAGAACAAAAAAATATAGAAGAATAGCCGAACGGAGAGTCTGATGCTCGAATTTATTATGCCCGCTCCGCCGGTGGCGGTGGCGGTGGCGCGTTTGGGTTTTCCACGTTTCCTGGTGGCGGTGGCTTTTTTTTTTTGGTGGCCTGGCTTCGCCTTTTTTAATTCAATTTATTTTTGGATTTATACGTATTTATGCACATGGGATTCATTTCCGTTATCCCAAACGGTCACTGAGTTTTCCTAACTTTTTCACGCGCTTCGCCAAAAAATTTCAACGGATTTTTCTCCTCGTTTTTTTTTTTTTTTGGGAGCGGTGGGGCGCGTGGCGTTTTAATGAAAATTGATGCAGCCAAAGTGCGACGAGGTTATTGGCGTATCTAAATTAATGTATGTAGATCCTGCCGCCCCCCTCCACTCCACTCCCCTTCCTGCTCAATAGAATTTTGACATTTCTTAATTGAATTCCGTTGGTGCCCGGCAAACTTCGACCCACCGCCACAAACTCAAACAAAAGCCAACAAACCAAAAATCAAATTACAACCAAGGCTACGAATGAAATGTTCACACATCCTCACCCCCATGTGTGCCCCCCAGAAGTTGTCAAGTACACGGGCCAAGTTATCAGGTGCGCAGGACCCTCTCCTCGGCCCCGCTCAGCTGATCAATGTTCGGGGCGAAATTTTATAACTTCATTAAATAATTGCGCGCAAAATTCAAAGGCAGCCAGGCAGCCAGCGAGTCGGTCTTGGGTTACCTTTTCGCCCTTTGGAGCCACTGGCAGAGTCATGTCCAAAAACTTTTGGCGTTAACTGGCAAAAGACGGCGACGTGGACGGGGCTGGGAGTTCCTGGCTGACCCTGCAAAGGTTTCGGGACGAGGTTGAATGTGTGCCGAGCTCAAATATTGGATTTTATGATTTTGTATTGAAATTTCGGCCGGGCGGTCGGACGAACTTGCCAGTCAATTAGAAAAGCGCCCGCCGCATTTTCCCGGCTAATGAACAGTGAAATTAAAGGCCAAGAAACACACAACCCCTGCACTTAAACTCATTTAATTTACAGATTTAAATTCACTTAAATTAATGCACTGCAACTGACCCTCCCCTTCCTCCCATGTTGGATTGCAGGCCCCGTGGAACCGCAGCCGTCGAGCGGCCACAAAACGCACGCCGCTCAAATATTTTCACACCTCCATGGCAACACCACACACACGCGTGTGTGCGGGTGTGTGTGTGTGCGGGCTTAATTGAAATATTAAATAAGCCAATTAAAATTAAAATTATGCCAACTCGACTCGGCCAGGCGATGCCAGACGAGCGATAAACGCGTTCGCCTCTCGCGTTGACCACCGCGCAGAGCGGGGAAATTTATGGAAAATTATTGAAAATGCAGCGAAAGGAGTGGGCACAGCGGGGGGAAGAGGAGACGGAGGCGGCATGTGGTCGCCTGGTGATAATTTGTAAATTATGGCAATTCAGATAACCGTACATTTGGCAGTTCTTTCAATCTGTTCCCTTAATGAAGTCCACGAAAAAAAAACAACAAAATTTGAAATTTTTAATTGCCTGGATTTTTAGTTATTTTCATCGATAATTAAGTGCTTGTTTTAGTTTTCCATTGAATTTAAATTTATTTAGTTGTTTTCTACAGAAATTTATCAACTGTATTTAGAGCGATTTTAGATTTTTTACCCTTTACCCTTTTTTTGCGTATTGTTTGATTGCGTTGATGTCAAAGGTTAAGTGAGTTAAGTACAACAACAAAAAGCAATAACAGCAGAAAACCACGGACAAAGAACTGTAAGTAAGATAAATAATGAAGGACAAGTCAACGATTTAATACCCTATAATTATACCTATTTTATGCCAGCAGGATTTTGGGACTTTGAAAGCTATTTTGTTGGGATTCATAAGTCCTCCAAGAAAGGATATAATTTATAAAATATTTCAAAGATGAATCACCGAAGGAACACCTTAAAATCGAGCACGATTAGGAGTTATAAAATATTTGCTCCAAAAAACTAATCATTCTTTTCTTGTAGAATCTAAATGACGGAGATTTCCAACTTTGAAACAGATGCTTAAACAAATTTAACTACCAACTCCTGGCTTTAATTTTATATTTGTGAACTTAAAAATCCTCTTTGACTCCTTAGTCATAATACAAAATTGTTCCCCCAATTAATATACCCTTGGCCGCCGTTTTAGGGTACAAAAGAACCAGCGACCGCCATGGCGAGTGACAATGGACACAAGCGAGTATAAAAGGCAACAAAGTCTAATTTATAATTAAATTAATTGTTGTAATTACTTCATTAGCGTTTTTACCGTTTTGTTGCCAGCGACAATAACCCTCCTCCCCACCCCACCACGAACACCACCGCCGTCGCCGCCACTCGCCACTAGGAACTTCAGCCGCGAACTTGGCAGCGTCGACGTCTCCGCCTGACGGCGTTCGCGTGGCGTTTGTTGGTCAACTTTGTTGTTGTTGTTGCCACTCTATTGTTGTTGTTGTTGGCCTCTATTACCACACTCATTGTTGTCTATGTAAATGACAGTAAATGCGACACCAAATTACACAATTAGGCCACATTAACATTTAATGCGTTTGTATTTACGTTTTGTTTGCCTCGACGCCCCCAAGCCAACCTCTCCCCGTTTTCCTTTTGATATCCTGGTATGCGTTTTTCCTCGAGTCAACTGCTTCACACGCAGGTCATAAGGTCATAATAATCGATTCTTAGTTAATAGAAAATTTCTACCTTTCACATTTTTTCGGTGGACTTTATTCGATTTGTGGGGGGAGAGAAAAAGCCCTATAATAAAACCCTTTATTAAGGTAGGAAAGTGGCAAAGGGGACATTAGCTATAGGAAAAGGACAATGCAAAGGTGAGACGACAAATTCTTCACGAGTCATTGAAGTCTATGAAGGCCCAAAAGTGGGAAAGGTGCGCTTCCTCAGCTTAAAAACAGCTTCTACTTTGATGTCTGGGGATTCTCTAAGATTATCTATAGATTCCTCGAAACTCGCAAGCTTCTAATTGTGGATTATTTAGTTCTGATCAGATAATCGGTAAGGCTATTTTTTATTAGGTATCCCAATACTGAAATTTTGTTTGTATAAGTTATAAAGTGCCTTTTGCATTGGACTTTTCATTATCAAACAACTATCTTCATTGACATTCATATCTAAGGAGTTTATTCTTTTAAATTATATGCCACCGTAAGACTCTTGCAAGAATCTTCCCATTAGACCCCTAAAAATATGGAAAGTTAACCCCGATATTGTTGAGGCTATTTTTTTTTTTTTTTGCGATCTCAATTGAAGATATTGAAAAGTGGCTTTTCAAAGCGATTATCATACAACTAAATTTCTCTATCAATCTTTAAAATTCCCTCGTGAGACTCTTGCAAGATTCTTTTTATTAGAGCCCTGGAAATATAAACCTTAATGTTTTCCCCGATACCGTTCAATTTTGCTCCTCCACCTTCTCTACAAGTGGTATTCTCTTAATGTTGATAATAAGAAGAAAAATTCGTATTGCCGTTAGATTGCTGCCTGCCTAATTTGCAGTGGGAAAATGCACTTGGAATGCTCAACGCCGCACAAACCAGTAACTCGAAGTGAGAAAAAAGCGGGCAGCCCAAGAGCACAACTCGTTGGGGTTAAGAGAGCCCAGCAATCTCACTCAGGAGAGAGAGCGGGAGAGCCGGCGCCAGAGCACGTGGCCGCTTTTCTTTTTCCCGGCAGCGCCCCCCAACCAAAGAAAAATGAGCAACAGTGGAAAACCAGCACCGACTGCAGCCACAAAGGAGCGCCCGGGCGAGGGGGCCAGCGAAAAAGAAAAAATGTGCCAGGCAGCGCTGCCGACGCCAACCGAGAGCGAGAGAGCGCGTCGTTTGGTGAGAGCGTCGGTGGCGGCGGCGGCTGCTGCGACGCGACGCGACGCTGGGGCCGCTCTTTTTTTTACGAGCGACTCAATGAAATTTTCTTTGTGTTGCTTTTGGTCGGCGATTCGTAAACAAATTCCGTGATTGGCTGGAGCCCCCAACGAGGCTGCTGCCGCTGGTGGGCTCGTCGTGCTCGTCGTGGTGGTGGGGGTGGGGCGTGCGCCACCGGCACACGGGAGAGTGAGCCGCCGCCGACGCCGCTGCGGCGCCCGTGTTTTTCTCTTATTAACGCGTTTTTGTGATTGGGTTTGGGTGCGGCTGGCTGTGTGTGTGTTGGTGTAGTGGAAAATTGCCTATGCGCCTCTAAAAATGCCAAAATGAGTGTAATGAGCGCTGGCTCCCTCTGGCCGCCTGGGCCTGGCCGACTGTGGTGGCCGTGGTGCTGTCTCTTTCGCGCATTACACATACGCCGCGTTATCTACTATGCATGACATGGCAGTTTTTTGCTGTCTTTTCTAGCTTGCTTTTTATCTCTCTGCTTTGCTCTACTTTGCTTTGGCCGTTTTTCCTTGCAATTTTCTAACTGCCGCCGCCGCTGCAGCCGCGTCGCTGGGCGCCGTTGGCTGTTGGTTGGCCGCTTTCGGCTGTGCCGACTGCAATGCGTGTGTGTGTGGGAGTGTGTGGGTGTGTGTGTGTGTGTGGAATTGTTAATGTTTTTGCGTGTTTATGTTAATCGCGCAATGGCAAAACGCCAACGCGGCCGCCTAACGGTTTGCTTAGACGACGCCTACCCCCACCCTCCCTCTCGCTCGCACTCGCTCTCTCTCTCTCTTTCTCTCCACCTCTCTCTTTCTAGCCTTCTCACTCTCCGACTGTCTCACTCTCTCTCGTTGGCCGGGTGCTTATGTATTTGAATTTGTGCGTTGTTTTTTGTGCAGTTTTTCTTTTTAGGAAAACCCTCACCGAGTGGGAGGAGGCGGCGGGCGGTTAGTTTCCTCTTAAATGAAAAATTGCCGAGCGTTTTTTTTCTAATTTTTTTTGCCTACCTGCACTGCATGTGTGTGAGTGCGAGGAGGTGGGGGAGCCGAGTTGGCAATGCGATTTTTTAATTGCAATTTTTCATTAATTAAAATTTGCTTAGTTTGCAGGCCCCCACCCCCTGCGCCTCTTTGGAAAAACGGAAATTTATGTGGATTTTATTGGAAATTGAAATGACTGACAAATTGAGAAAATGGACAAACCGTGTAAATCGAATCGAGTAGTAAATTGAAAGAGATGAAACGATTTTTTGCCGTTTCAAAAATATAGAAAATTTGGGGAAATCAAAGGAAATTAAAATTTACAAATAACCACGAAAAAACTAAAATTTAACAAGAAAAGATTAAAATCAGAATTGAGATAGACAAATTATTGGAATCTTAATAAGTTCGTCATGTCAGTGCTTTCCTTTTATAAAGTTTTTTATATTCCTCTGGAATCTATGAATATGATAGTAAATCTTTATTTTTCTATATATGATCGTAAAAAATTTGAATCGATCAGTAGCGTACTCGAGACCGATATTCTCAATTAGTAAGTCGATAGAGAATAATTTACATTTCGGTATTTTATTCTTAAGTTCCGTGAATAAGAAAATCTGTTGGGAGAGAAGAGATCAGGAGGCGTCAGGCCGACTGCCGACCGAAGCGAGATAAGAAACCAGTGGCTTTTTTTATATGCCTCTGGGCAGCTGGCGATCTGGGAGCCACAAAGGCGACGGCAAAAGCGACAAAGACAAAAAAGAAACAGAAAGAGAGAAAAGCGCAAGGAAGAACAGGAGGCAATTCTCGGACTTGATAACTGAACCAAAAGATGTCTTCAAAAAATGAATTAATTCCTATAAAATAAAATAGGGAGTTTTTAATTTTTATTTATAACAAACAAGGATAGAAGGTATCAGATTTTCTAAATAGGTGGATTATATTTACTATTAATTTTAGGAAAAAGACCACTAAAAGTCCTGGTATTTTTAAAGGTTTCTGAAGTTCGTAACCAAAATAAAATTCGACTACAAATAAAAGGGATACAACTATAGACTTCCGACAGAATGATGGGATCCTTGTCTGTCTTATAATATTCTCAACATATTTTAAGATCATTTATCCGCCCATCAGTCCACTGAATCTGAAATTATAAAGGTCTCAAACCAGAAATTGCGGCTGACTTAATTTAGAATTCATTTCTTAGCTTTTCTGCTTGGCTGGCTGCAAATCCTGTTTGGTTGCTTCTTAAAACAATTCTTAAACTCTTTTCAGTTTCTTTAATTTTCTCTGCCGCCTTTTAAAAACGAACCGCTCTGCCCAGTAATTTGAATGCCACAGTTTTTCGCCCATTTTTCCCATGAGTTTTTTAGGCTTCTGTTTTCTGTGGTGTCTTCGTTTCCTTCGATCTTTGAACTGCGAGCTGAACTGTGGGTAACAATTAATGATTTTGGCCACAATCGAGGGACATGGAAATGTCAACTTGCCTAACACGCAGAGGACGACCCCCCACCTCCCAAGGGACCAAACCGGCCAACCAATGCAGTTAACTGCAGCCGCCCCCGCCCCCCAGCGGGTCCCCCGCAACACGCAAGTCAAAAAGTGCGTGAAAGCTGACCAGCCACCCCCACCCACCCATACACCCACCCACTCACACACACACACGCTGGGTGTGTTGGTCGGTCACCCAGGCGGCTGGAAAAAAATGCGTTGAGCTGATTGGTGGAAAGCCAAAACGAACAAAAAAGAACGAACCCCCAAAGCGACCCACACACGCACACACACACGCACAGAATCATTTACTATCCGAGAGAGCGAAAGAGAGCGAGGAAGGGGATGAGAATTGAAAGCGGTTGGGGTGGGGGAAACCACAACAATACAAAAGTCAAATTAGTGGAAAATGCAAATGCCGAACTAAAAAAACGACCAACAAAATGCACTCGAATTTTTTTCCGATTTTCCTAGAAAATATAGACACATTACAGCAACAACAACAACCACCCGATTTGTAATTACAGCTTCCCCCGGGCGAGTGGAAAATGTCACAAAGTTGGGAGGCCAGCGTAGCTACAAAAAACGGGTTGCCTACTTTCGGGCGGGCCATTAAAAATCCGACAGCGCTGACCGCTCGCGCGGGCCCCGCGGAACGACCAATGAACTTTCCATTTGATTTGCCTGACCCGACGCCCTGTCATTTCCAATGTTTGTAATTTCTGAAATATTTTCATATTTGGCAGTTTTTTTGGGCGCTGCTGCATATGTTTTCAGCGTATTTAGGCAATCAATATAACGGTGAATTTTAGTTTATTTTTCGGGCAATTTTGTTTTTATTTTCATTAATTTTCCGTTGGCATTCGGGGACTTTTGTGTCGACCTGTCGGCCTGTCATTTCATGCATTCATAGATAAAGCCTCAAATTCATTCGTGTGGCTTGCATTTCTATTTTCTCATTAATTGCAAAAGATTCGAATCGAATTTGTCGGCTGACCAGAAAATGTCAATAAAAATAAATTGAGAGCAAAAGTTTCTTTTCAGGCCAAAAATAATTGCCATTCCTGCATTTTCCTAAGTATTTTTTGAGTCTTTGATAAAAAGTAAATATTAAGAAATGCAGAAACGCCTTCCGGGAAAAATCTTTTCATGGTAATAACAATAAAGTAAATTTTGTAAATTGAAAGAATCATTTTAAAGAAGTTAATTAAAATCTCGGGAACCGAAAGAAAATGCCCTTCGCTTTCCTTGATTTAATTTCTGTCCTAACATCCCTCTCTGAAAGTTAATAAGCCATTAAAAAAAGGCCTAAAGAATTTCCAAGAAAACAAGCTTGCAAATTTTATTAACCCCCATAAGACACACGGAGGCGATTTGTGGACGCTCTCGTTTTTTCTCACCCACAAGAAAATAAATAAATAAAGAACTCTGACGAACGTAAACTGATTAAATAAAAGAAAAGACACGAGTAATTTTGTAGACTTGCGGGACAGACAGACAGCTTTGGAATTATGTATTTAACATTTCCCGTTGTTAATTAACTCTCATTATATTTGGATGTGTTTATTTGACTCTTGGTTCGTCGTTCTTATCAGGTGTCAAGGCCCTCGGCTGCCCGTCAACCCCTCGCCCAGAAATCTTAACCAAAACACCCCACCTGACCCATAAACTAGACAGCCAACGCCGCCTTGTTTGCCCAGCAGCTGCTGCTTGCTTATCAAAGCCCAGAAGCCCAGGGGCACTTCGAACACACCAGGGGCAAGTTCAAAGCCAACAGCGGGAGGGGGTGGTGTTTCCTAAGGTCATTGGGGCAGCAGCCACCAGCAGACGAATGTTTGCATAACAACTCGCACGCGGCCACGCGGCGTATGCGCAACAATTGAAATCAATGAGCTGCGGCAAAAAAATGCAGGTCCAATTCTTTGGACACCCGCCGCCGTCGCTGGCGCTGCTCTGTTTATCAGGTAAAAGCCGTGTTATTTCATGTTTTATCAGGTGTTTTTAATTCCGCTTTTTGCTTTACGATTCCCAAACGGGTATTAGTCCGCCAGCGCTAATCATTTGGGCCACAGTCGAGCGACGTCCGCTGAGCCGCCGAGAAACCCCCACACAAATGACTTCACCAAATCAGCGACTTCTGCTCGCCTTCCTGGGGCTGCTGCCCGCTGTGCTGGGCTACTTCGAGGGCTGCGACAACTCCTACAATCTCCAGCCGGGCGTCTCCTACCTCGAGTCGCCCTACTACCCTGGCAATTACCCAGCGGGCACCTCGTGTCGCTATCGATTTGTGGCTCCGTTGGACTACTACATTCAGGTGCAGTGCCAGATCAATTTGCCCTCGAGCAGTGGGCAGTGCACGACCGATAACTTCTACTTCGATGCGGAGGGCGATTTGCTGATGCGCGGCTCGGAGAATTTCTGCGGCAGCGGCTCCTTCAACCGCCAGTCGCTGTTCACCGAGCTTGTGATGGCTTACATTTCGAACGAGAGACAGGCGGGTAACTTTCGGTGTACTTTGAATGTGGTGCCTCAGCCCTGTGAGTGCGGCTGGTCGATGACCAACCGCATAGCCAACGGGGTGGCGGCCGACCCCAACGAAGTGCCCAGCGCGGTGGCTTTGAAAAACCAAAACGGCCAGCCCTCCGTTTGCGGCGGCGAGATCGGTGAGTCTAGAAATCCCTATTGAAAATCTCAAAGCTTAACTTTTGCTTTTTCTAGTTTCCCATCGCCATATTGTAACCGCGGCCCATTGCCTGCCACAGCTGGGCGACATCACCAAGGTCAAGGCCATCGTGGGCACCAACAAGCTCAGCGATCGTAAGTTGGAATCCCCGGCTCGCCAGTCCTTTGGCTAATTTTGTGGCTTTATTTCAGCCATAAGTTCCCGGTACTACGAGGTCTATGATCTCCAGCAGGCCATCCCCCACGAGCAGTACCAGACGAACCCCAATGTGGTCAACGACATTGCCGTCTTGGTCACCACCCGCAACATCAAATGGTCGCGCGGCGTGGGTCCCGTTTGCCTTCCCCCCGTGGGCACGTAGGTGGCTTCTTGATCTTCCAGTCTAATTATTTTTAATGGTGTGTTTTTCCCTAGCACTGACGATTTCTCCTACGACACCGTGAATGTCTACGGCTGGGGCACCACCTCCTTTGCGGGCCCTCCGTCGCCCACTTTGCAGAAGATCAATCTGATGGTCACCACCAACAACGACTGCCAGACGGAGTACAACGGCGTGGCGGTCATTAATTCCGGCCAGATCTGCACCTACGACTACTCGGGCAGTGGCCGCGACTCCTGCCAGTTCGACTCCGGCGGCCCGGTCATCCTCAGCCTGGCCCGGCAGTTCCTCGTCGGCATTGTCAGTTTCGGCAAGAACTGCGCCGCCACCGCCTACCCGATGGGCGTGAACACTCGCGTCTCCACCTACGTCAGCTGGCTGAGGCAGAAGATCAACTATGCCAACTGTGCAAAGAACATGTGAAGAAGGACGAGGGGCGGTAAATAAATCGAGGACTTAAGATTTGGCAGCTTTTGAGAGTCATTTGATATCACAAAATACCCTTAAGTAAAAGGGGTATAATAGTTTTTTGGGGGTACATTTCGGGTTAACTTTTTAAGGATATTCTGGAGACCTCTTGGGTCACCTTTTGGGAAATCTTAAAGGTAAGAATCAGGCCATATTTGCAATTGTTAGGCAATCCACTTGACCTACCTTTCTGCTCCATCATTCCAAACGCATATTTGTATTCTCATCTCTGCCGTTCTCTCTTTCTCTCCCGTAGTCTTTATTTAAATCCCTCACCATTCCCAGCTGCTCCGCTCTCTCATTCTTACTCTTCAGAACAAATATTTCTGCAGTACTTTTAGCCTAGATTCCCTCTTTCCCACTGTTATTTGCAGTCGACTTAAGCAGACCCCAAACCTCTTCAAGATTTACGATACGCAACCGACCCACTTAACCGTTCGCTTCTTATAAAAAGAAGCCTCTTCCACCACAAATCAAAGTCTTCACTGTCGTCATGCGGCCACCGCTTGGTCTTCTCGGTTTTCTGCTTGGGCTGCTTGGGATCACCGGAGCCCAGCAATGCACTCGGCTGGTGAATCTGCCCCCCAATCGTGCGGTCAACATCACCAGCCCCAACTATCCGGGCGCTTACCCGCCGGGCAGCAGCTGCCGCTACCGCGTGGTGGCCCCCAGCAACCACATCGTCCAGCTGAGCTGCCGATTTGAAGTCGTAAGCTAAAAGTGCTCTCCTTTTCGAAACCCCGATTGACCAGGAGGTTCCTTTAGTTCCCCGATGGCTGCGGCTCCGAGGTCTTTTTCATTTCCCCAGACGGCGACATGCAGTTCCGGGGGGCCGAGCGTTACTGCCGCTCGGGCACGGTCAACCGCCAGTCGAACTTCCAGCAGCTGGCGGTGGCCTTCTATTCGAACAACCCAAACAGCCGGCAGCGAGGACGACTCAGCTGCCAGGCAGTGGCTCGACAGGTGGCCTGTGACTGCGGCTGGTCGTTTCCGGTGCGCATCGCCAATGGCGTGGAGGCTGCCAGGCACGAGTTCCCCTCGATGGTGGCCCTGCGGGATGTGACCTCCAGCCAGCGGGTCCTATGCGGCGGCAGCATCGTCACCGATCGCTTCATAGTCACCGCGGCTCATTGCACGGCCCGCCAGCCGATGGCCAGCCGGCTGAGGGCTCGGCTGGGCCTGCATGACCTCAGCTTGGGTAAGGCTGGCAATCTGGGCGATCTGGTCAGGGGTGATTTCTGTGTGGATTTCTTCCAGCCAACGAGTCGCCGTTTGGCGTGGAGCATGCCATCCAGCGCATCATCACTCATCCCGACTACCGGGTGACCAGCAGCGGGACCATCAACGACATTGCCCTGCTGCAGACCCAGCGGCCGATGGAGTGGTCTCGAGGCGTGGGTCCCATTTGCCTGCCCGTGCGACAGTCGTGAGTCCTGGCAGCAGTTTCACTTTCAGTGGGCTTGAATTTTTATTCCTTGCAGCGGCGAGTCGTTTGCCTATCAGAATGTCAACGTGGCTGGCTGGGGAACTTTGGGCTTTGCGGCCGCCAAGTCGAACACCCTGCAAAAGGCCTCGCTGCTGACCATGGAGAACAGGGTGTGTCGGGAGCAATTCAACGACTCGATTGCCTCCAGTCAGCTGTGCACCTACGACTCGCTGGGTCTGGGCCAAGACTCCTGCCAATACGACTCCGGGGGGCCGGTCATTCTCAGGCAGCAGCAGCGGCTCTTCCTGCTGGGCGTTATCAGCTTTGGGCGGGCCTGTGGCCAGCGCTATGCCATCGGTGTGAATAGCAGGATAACGTGGCATTTGAATTGGATGTGGGGCTACATTGGCGGGGGGGTGTGCGTGCGTTAAGTGGCAGGGGGTGAGCTTTCAGCAATCTGTCAAATTAATTGGAACATCTTACCAGCCAGCCAGGCAATTCGTCCTTGCAGTGCCGGCGTCCTCTGCTTGAATGCATCCTGCTTCCTTCGGGGTGTCCTCGACTGTTGACAAAAGGCGTAATTTGCATTTAAATTAAAAAGCAGTGACATGTTTTTGCCTACACTTAAGATGCTTCCCTCCCCCCACCTTCGGTGCGTCGCCCAAGCCGCAGGCTTTTCATGACACGCATAGTTTCCCCCGGAAACACGCAATATGACAAAGTTTCTGCCGAGTTCAAAGTTATGAGCTCTACAGAGCGGGATTGTTAGGCAGGCAGGCTGGCAAGTTCATAGATCCAAAAGGGTATAAATTTATATTTCACCGTTTATATTTTACCCTCAAAGACGATTGCAGATGTTTATAGTTTTATTCGAAAAAATTCTTTTAATTCTATCAATCCTATGATATTTGAAGAATTAAATTTAGTCAATGGGCGGCTTTTGTTAGAAAATTTAGACCACATGCAAAATAACTGAACTAAAAAGGGGTAAGAAAGGAATTTCTAGAGTTTGCCACATTTTCGTGATTTAAGTTTTTCTTAGACGATTGAAATTGATTTTAAAAGCTGAAAGCCCTTAGCCGATTAAAGGTGAATATTAAAAAAAATATGAATTCTTATTTCATTTATACCCTTTTTAGGGGTAAAAATGGGAAACAGTTGACTAATGCCTGCCAGTCACTTACAGATCGCAGTTAATATCTGCCGATTCCTTAGATAACACTATTTGTTAAAGGCTCACAAAACCATAACAACTGTCTTAAAGCTTCGACGGAAACTCTCAGTGAGTTGCTTCAGAGAATGGTAAATTTTCAAGATGCCTAAAAAAGCCCTGGATTTTTCTAGTTTCAATATACTAATTTATTTATTTATTTATTATTTATACTATCCACATCTTAGAAGGCCTCGTCGTCTCGTTGCCTTCGACTGTAGGGCATCGTGAGGGTCGACTCTGCCAGCCTTCAGTCATTTCCGATATCTGCCGAAGTTTGTCGTTGGGGTTTTTTTTCTGTGTGTTCTTTATTGCAAAATGCAACTGGGCTCTTAATTGTTGTTGTAATTGTGTGCTAACTCAATTGTTTTGCATTGTTGTCTGCTTTTTGTTATCTTAAAATTGTGTTAAATTTGCAAAGCCATAACCAACACCCACCGACCGGGCCCCCCTTGCGGGCCTTTGAGGGAAAATTAATAACCAACGAAGCCCGACAGCAAATTTGAATTGTTTTCGTTTCTGGATTTTAATTGAATTCGATTTACAATAAACAATCTTAATCGATTGAGAGATCCGTTCTTTAGGCCAAGTAGGCCACGCCGGGGTTGGCTAGAAATTTCAAAGGTCTCTTAACCAGGGACAGGATATGTCAACCTACAGTCTCAAAATTTCCGTATCACAGGCACGTTGACAACAAAACAAAAAATTCCAAAAAAGAATATACATTTTCTCAGAACAAAATTCACGTTTCGAAGCCCAAAATTAGACCACTTCTTTCGGATTCCTGACTGAGTTGTGCAAAATGTTTTTGGTGCCGAGAAAATTCAAAATCCTCTGCTTTCTTGTCCAACAAATGCGTCCGATAACCTTCCACCCGCACCAAACCCACGCCTACACCCGGGATCAAGTCATTCGCATGGGTCGCATCCGGGAAGACGCCTCCACCGCTATGACCATGGCCAGGAAGGCAGCCCAGCAGCGCCGCGAAGCCAATACCGAAACCGAGGCTCAATCCGTCAATCGATACGACGAACAGCAACGAATACTGGAGCAGGCCGCTGCCGAGGATCAGCTAGAAGAGCTTGAGGACTCCCCACCTGTGGGTAAGACCCAGCGCGACGCGGAAGCCGAGCTCGAGGAGAACGTCCAGACGGTGCACGAAGCCGTGTTCGGGAAGCCAGAGCAAAACAACGACGAAGAAGTCTATCATAAGGCGCAGAACGAGCTGCTGCGGAGGGTAAGCCAGCAGGAGAATTACATACCCGAATGGCCGATATCCAAGAAAGTGGTATATCCGTATAACTCCTACACCAATCACCGTGGTCGATGGGCGGAATTCAGACGTGCAATGGTCTACGGTCGCTTTAAGTGAGG
>JBAMCP010001925.1:0-16631 GCA_037075105.1 Lissocephala sabroskyi
CTGTTGCATGCTTTTGAGTGCTCGTTGGCGCGCAATTTGAATTGCGATTTGAAAATAGAAAATCTGGAAAATGCCCAAAAATCGGTTGGTGGCCGGAAAAATTAAAACACAAGTAATTAAAACTTTTACATTGCTAAACTCAAACAAAGCCTATAATTTATTTGTTAATGGATAGCTTAGATTAAATTATTACGGAATAAATTGAGCACGAAACCTGAAAATTTGAAAAAATTGGTACGAAAAAAAGCGCGGGAAAAATTGGGAAATAATTTATAGATGGCGCCACCATCGTGGTCCTGGGCCACAGAAACGTGGCAACACTGCAGCAAAACTTCACAGGGCTGGCAAACTATTTGTAAAGACCGCCTACAGCAGACCCATAACACAACTCTGCTTGGCGGTCTCCCTAGGAATGACGACCAATTGTTGCTCCCAGCCCTGATTACAACGAACCTTTTCTGTAGTTTTATTGGGTGCCACTGAAAGCGCTTTAAATATGCAATTTGAAAAATTTTAATCAGAGATGAATATTTGACAAAATATATATTTTTTGAAACCCTCCCGCCTCGCTTTTCTTTTGAAATTAAAGTATTAAAAAAGAAACAAGAAAATATAATTTAGCGCCAGAAAATCCAGGGCTGCATTAAGTGTCCACTGTTAACTTAACATTTTACACTCCGCGTTCTGTTGTTCGATTGAACTGTCCATACTGGGAACATTGCGACAACAGTGTCTCGTCTCTTTTATGTTTTGAACAATAACAACAATTGAGAATGGCGGAGAAAACAAACACTGGTAGGTATTTCATTAGGTTTCGCTATTCAACGCATTTAAATGATGTTCCCACCAGGAATTACTGCGGCCTCCACATCAGATGGTGGCGAAGGAGGCAACTTCCATGGGGTGCCTAAGCGCAAACACCGACGGGGCAAAAAGTCGAAAGCTCTTTTGAAGAAGTCAAAAAATCAAAATGCCTGGAAGGTGGACTCCTCAAGCAGACGTCCGGCTCCTCCGTCGACCAGTTCTCGAGTCAAATTGGTTCGATCCCGGTCCCTCTTGGTCCCCTACAACACAAACCGCTTCCTTATGGAGGAACACATGTCGGACATGAACAACAAAGACGATTCGGACGACAATTGCTTTGGATTGCAGCCCGAGGACCAGGAACAATTCCTCTCCAAAGAGTTTTCCAGTGTCTACGAACGAGCGCGATTGGAGCGGCTGGAAACTATGAGCAAGCAAGAGCTCATCCAGGAGTGCCTGCAAATAGAAGACCGATACGCAAAAGATCAGGGCCGCCAGCGCCAGCAGAGCCTTAATGCCCAAAATATATCAAAGGAATACAGCGCCAAGATTCGGGTGCTAGAGGAAAAGGTCCGAGAGCTCTCCCGCGAAAACCAGAGTAAGCCCGCCAAGCACACAATCTCAATTTGCTTTAATATTTCCTTAAAATTGCAGTGCTTCGCGTCCACCTTATCCGCTCACCCACCTCCGCGACTGTAGCAGCTGCGGCCGCCTCGCCCCCCTCAGCTGCGGCACCCACAGCAGGGGAACTGCAAGCCCGCGAACTGCCCCAGCCAACCCCCATGGACTCTTCCAGCGAAGACAGCGAGAGCGACAGCAGCAGCAGTAGCGCGTCCACAACCAGCAGCAGTTCCTCATCCAGCAACGACGGCCATGTCAACGTTGCTGGTCTGAACATAGCAAATGGGCACGCCGACCTAAACCTCGACCGACGCAGTCGATCCCGCTCGCCTATTTCTCATCACATCAACGGCCACGCCAATGCAGAAGAGCGGCAACAGCTGCTCTGTGGCTCCAGCCAAATGGATGCGGAGCAGAATGCATGCAACGATGCCTGAAATTCAGGAAGACACCACCAACTCATCTGCTCACCCTCATCCAGTTGTATATAAGAAGCTTTGAGTTTTTTCAAAGCCCTTTTAAATTGTCTGACTTTCTTCTTTTTTTTATCTATTATTTTAACCCTTAGCTAAGCATTCATGTTTGCCCAAATTCCTGCTTTGTCTGGTTTTAGCTCTTATCTATAACTAATAAACGTTGAATTAAAGCTTTGTCCCTGTTCTAGACGTCGTCCACCGAAGGGACTCGTTGCCGTTGCTTTCCAAATTTATTTGAGATTATTACTTGCCGTTCTTACTATCCACTGATTTCTCCAATATTTGTTTTGCTAGCGACCCGTAGTCGGTGGCGTAAATGCTCTTGGAAATGCCAGAAGTTGCCTCAGTTTTGGAATCCTCTTTGAGGCGTTTAGGCCCTCGAACTGGCATCCAACCGGTAACTGGAGAAGTGTTGGCTACCATGCATCCCCGAATGGCTAAATCCAGGCCCAAAAAGCCAAGCGCCTCGTCGCGGTACTCCTTGAGCATCAAATCTGTCAGTCCCAGGTCGTTGATCGCCGCGGCGGCTTCTTCGATGTCCCGAAAATGCGGCAAGTAATTGGCATGTACAAAGTTGCTGAAGGTCTTCGTTTCCGAGCTGAATGCCTCGGCTATAGTCCCGGGGGAGTGCTGGAAAAGTTTGTCCGCTGTGACTAAAAAGAAATCGAAGATAAGTTTAAGCCTCCAATTACAATGGGACTCCACTCACACTTTGGGTTGAAGACGCGGCCAAGTGCATGCATCATGGTCACGGATTCATCACGTCCGATGGATTTTAGCCTGGAATTGACTTTCTGCTTGCGGCTTTTCGCCGTAGACTCGTTGAGCTGCTTGGTGGGCATACTGGGGGCCCCTTTGAGCGCCACAAAGTGCAGGTTAATGAGAGCGTTTCTTATGTCTCCTTGGGCGCTCACCACAATCGAGTCGACCATCGAGGCCGAGGGCAGCTCATACAAATCAGCCTTTTCTTGCCGCATCAGGGAACAGAAGTGTTTCATCGACTTCTGCATTATTGTGGTCGCAATCGCATTGAAGCTGATGTGCTGTATGTGCAGCTTGTCCTTTAGCTGATCGGGAAAGAGTTTGTAGCTAATGTTGAGGGCGCGAGACTTCGCGTCGGCCACAATGAAGACCAAGGGCGACATTCCATAGGTCAAATATTCCCTGCAAATGCGGCATAATTTAAAAGAGCGACAAGCAAATTTAAAACTCACTGCAAGAGTTCCTCGAAGGTCTCAGCTGATTCCGTAAGCAACACGTTGGGAAAGTCCTCCACCAGTAGCATTCGTTTATTCCGCTGGCTGAGCAGGGATGTGTAGCGGGAAGCCCGGAGAAGAAACTCTTTGAAGGTGCCCAATTGGGAGGCCGCATAGGTATTGCCGTTTGGCTGGTCTCCAAGAACATGAATCACATCACTGTCAACCGGATTTATCCACTCCTGGAGTTCGTAGCCGGCCTCCTCTGCTAGCACGCGTACTGTGGCGGTCTTGCCACTCCCAGCTGGACCAGTCAGCAGGCACATTTGGGCGGGAGACTTCTTCAAAACCGCATCACAGTGGCGGAACCAATTCCGAACTTCTTCAATTTTCTTAGCATGGACGGCCAGGTCTTCTGGTGCTTTTGGCACAAAGTTATTCATCCAATCTCCATTGACAGTCGAAGACCCGCTTCGCTCCTCGTTATCGTTGTCTTCGCTTTTTGTTAGATCAACACTCACAGTAGTTGTTGAGGTTCGCGTGTTGGTTTTCGGTTTGGCCGTAGAGCCAGCCGAGACTGCGCTTCGCGTACGCTTGGCCGGTCCATTTTCCACTGCACCCAGCTGGGTAAAAGCGGGCTTTACCCAAGGTCTCTAAGGTTAAACGTTAATATTTATGAATATTCATAAATAAATAAACAATTTTCATTACCTTTCGAGCGCTCATTTTATAAATACACTTCAATAACAAATCAAAACACCAAAACGCCAAAATCGCCCGGGTTGCCCAAACAAAAAGTTATCGGAAACTTGATAGGGCTGCCGTTGTTTTTAAAATCCCTAGGAACGTATCATGTAATTAAATTTTGTTGTATAATTTTGGAGTTTATAGTCATATTCTCGTGCTATCAATAACTGCTGGCTTCAGCTTGGATTATTGGATTAGAAGAACAACCCGAATTCGATATTTGGCATATCCGATTACTGAGCTACAACTCTAGAAACGTTTTAGCCCTCTAAACTTTACATTTTTATTTATTTTTATTTATTTTTCCTCAAAAATTATTATTAAATTTATCCCCATTATTACAATTACTATAATTTTATGGGCGGGTGAGGACTTAGCAGGTCCAATGAGCAATTTAAAAAAAAAAAGTGTGAACAGTTTACCTTGTCCAGGGTCGGGGAAGGTGTGGGCAGCCCGCGAAATTTAAACACCCCGAGAAAGTAAAGAATACCAAAGGAAAATCCGCAGAGGGCTGAATTTATGTGCAATTCCTTGTAATTGCCGACGGTGATGCATTTGAAAATAATTTATTTGCTTATTACATTTTAGGGTGATGGTTTTAGGCTACATTACATAACGATTTCAATATTCTATTCATATTTTACATTGCCATACATTTAACACAACTTGATTATTGAACATGCATTTTGATATCGGTTGTCAGTTTTCATTGTATTCTAATTATAGGTAGTTACATTTCGTTAGCAGCGTTCATTCGCAATTGATCGGTAAACGTTTCCTTACAACTAAGATTAAAAACGTTGAGAGCATCACGTGAAATCGCCTGTCTGTATATTTATAAATAGTAATTCGTTAACTAAAAAATTAAAAAGCTGCGCTGCAAAATCTCTTCGGACGAGGATTCAAGGTGGACTGCTTTCATTTTGTGACCATTGACTTCTTTGGTTTCCTATTTACACAACTGTCCGCCTAAACTAACCACAATAAAATACAAATACTCTAAAAATAGCACGAAAATAAACATACAAAAATTAAGCAGACTGATTACAAATTTTTAAACGCACACAAGGAATGAATCTCGGCCGAGCGTTGAGGGCGGGCTAAAGCTAAACTTACTGGCTACCCCCGTCTATTTCCGCTGCTCGAACCGCTGCGTCAGCGACGCAATGTTGGACGCTTTGACTGTGGGCGGCATAGGGGCTCCCGCCCCAGAGGCCCGCTTCGGCAGGCCCCCGCTAAATGAAGGCTTCGCCGAGAGCGGCTTCGGCTTCTGAATGGTGGCCGAGGGCGCTGCCGCGGCCCCCGTCGCATTAGGCAGTGTTTTGGTTGTCCTTGTAAAGGATTTCGGTCTTGCAGGCACGCCCCCCGCTGTGGACGAGCTCCGAGTTACTTGGTTGGCAGCAGCCGACTCTGCGGCCGCTTTGCCACTGCCCGCTGGCGCCGGCTTGAAGCTCGAAAAGGCTCGCGACGGCGACATGTCCGACCGGGTGGGCGCCACCCGCGCCACTGGCGCATTCAGCGGAGCTGGCCTTAGATATGTGCTGGTGACGGTGGGCGACACAGCCACCGCCGCAGCCGTTGGCGCTGCGGTTGCTGCAGCCGCCGCAGCTGCCGCCTTCTCCTCTCGGACGCTGCTGGCCGGCTTTGGGGGCGCCGGACGCTGAGGGCTCTTCGGTGGATCTTTCGGCTTGTTCAGATTGGAGCCGGAGTAAATAGAATCTCCGTTGAGCTTCTCGAACTCGTTGACGATCTCGCCCAGCAGGCCCATGTCACTGGCGCTGCTGTTGCTGCCCACACTGACCAGGTCGCTGCGCTTAAGCGTCTGCGCCGCAGGCGGAATCTCGTCGATCACCGAGTAGATGTCGTCGTTGGATCCGCGCGGGTCGGGCTCCGACTTCAGCTCCACGCACTCACAGTCGTCGTAGGTGTTTTCGGCAGTGTTCTTGGCCGTGGCCACCGGCATCTGGTAGCCGGACGAGGTAATCGAATTGGTTTTCTTCACTACCACCGGAGGTGGGCGAGGTGGAGGCGACTTGGGCCGCGAGGCCGCAGCCCCGTTCACTGTGCTCTTGGGACGCGGCGCCCCTGGGGCCACCCTCATTGACCCGAAGCTTTGCATGGCGGCCTTCTTAGTGGGCGAGCGCATGGACTGGGCCCGCTTCACCAGATTCTTGGTCTCCTCTTCCCGCGGCGTTGTCTCCGAATCGGAGGTGGACGACTCCGCAGCCACCGGCATGGGCGCCGAGATCTCCAGCGTACGCAGGCGCTCCCGGTCAATGTATGGCCGCTCCTTCAGCGGCAGCTTCTCCTCCTTCTTCAGGAACGAGGTGAACCGGCGGATGGTCCCATCCCGCTTCACATTCAGCTTGGGATCGGCATGCAGCGGCACTGGCGGCGGCGGGGCCGGCTTCAGCGGGTCCAGTGGCGTGGGTGGGGCAGCGCGGGTAGGCGAGAGTTCACCTCCCGCCAGCGGCACCATATCCAAGGTCGATGAGTCCAGCGTGGGCATGGAAATGATGGGACGGGCGGTGGAGCCCGGATTCGGCGGCGGCAAGGCCGGTGCTGGCGGCACAGTCGGCGCCTTGCGGTTCAACGTGCCATTGGCCAGTGGCTCTCCTGCCTTGGCAGCCGGCGGAGGCGGAGCGGCCCGCTGGGGCACTCCGTTGCTGTCCTGGAGCGTAGGCTGCACGAACGCCACGTTGGGTCCATTGAAGTTGCCGGAGGGCGTGGTGCTGGCAGCGTTGAGCGGCCTCAGAGTGAATCCCTTGAACTTACCAAACATGCCGGCTGTGTCGTTGGAGTCGCTCGGCGACTTCAACAAAGCCGAGTTCATGTCGTCGGTGCTGCTGGGCGTGGACTTGGGCAGGCCTCCGCTGCCAGGGCCCGGGGGTCCGGATCCGTTTGGCGGGGCCCGCGCGCCAGTCTGCTTACTGCCGCTGGCGGTCTTCAGGCTGCAAGGACATAAATTTAAATTAGTAGTTGCTAAATTGAAAGAGAGCGGCGCAATTAGCGGTTAACATACCAGAGCAAGCGGGGGACAAACCAAGACCAACAGAAACTTAAAAATCTAGCACAAAACAAATTACAAAAACATGCAAAAAACCGGCACCAAAGGGTTAATGTTAGGAAAATAAAACAAACACATTCAAATGCATTTATTGAAATTAAAACAAACACAAAATAACAGTAAAAAAAGCAGGCGGGATGAGGTGGAGGATAGGAAAAAAAAGCAGTGGGAGTGGCAGCCAAAAAGCCAGCGCTAGCGGATTAACGATTCAGTTTGGGGCCACACCTCGTCGCCGAGTCGCCCTGAATGAACTCGGCGCCCTCGGTCAGGGCCAGGGGGTTTGTGGTCGCATGCAGGCGCGGCGCTGTGATGTCCAGCTTGCGCCTCAGCGTGGACACCGCCGAACTACTGGCTACCGAGTGTTGGGTGTTCGTGTTGGGTGGTGTGGTGGGCGTGTTGTCGGCCGTGGGGGCCGGCGTGGGTGTGGTCACATAAATGTGCGGAGGCGGCGCCACCCTGCGCCGGCCGCTGTCCGCCAGCCGCGGCGGAGCGGCCACCGCGAGCACCTCGTAGTTGCTCTTGCTCTTGGCCAGGCCCAGGACGGCCCGGCCGCCGCTCACGGTGGCCAGCTGCTGGATCGACTGGTAGCGCGGCAGTGTGGCGTGTATGTTAGTTATGGTGGCCGTGTTAGTGGGTGCGAGTGGTGGTGCGGGTGCAGACGAAGTGCTACTGGAGGTGGAACAGGGGGACAGACAACAGGTGGGTGGCGGGCTGGAGGGGCCGCCACCGCGGCTACTGCTACTGCTGCTGGACGTGGATACATACATATTTTCGGCCAGCTTTCCCTCGAGGAAGAACTTGTTGTGGCGGCAGTGGTAGATCAGCCAGCAGGTGACCACTACGGGGACCACCAGGAAGAAGAAGATGTACAGGAACCGCTGGAAGCCCTCGTTGGCTGCAAAAAACAACAGGTGAGATTGACAGTTCTTCAAGGCGTTTGTCTACTTACCATTGGGATCCGTGGCTGGGCCGCTGTCCACAGAGCCACCGGCCCCGGGCAGCGTGCAGGACTCGCCGGCGAATCCAATGTCGCAATGGCAGTGACCGCGGCTGTTGCACACTCCGTTGCCGTTGCAGTCCTCCGGGCAACGGGCACCCACGCCCAGCTGACGCACTCGTTCCAGCCCCAGGCACTTCTGGTCCACGCACATGCGGTCCGTGCCGCACTTGGCCCCGTTGGGGGTCAGCCCGGGGTCCGTGTTCTGCAGGCCCAGGTCCACCAGGGCCGTGCGACAGGCCACGATCTTGCGGTCGTGGTTGACGTACGTGTGGGACATTTCGGCGGCCGACTCCATGCCGAACTCGAGGCGCTCGTTAAGGTGGATGCAGTGCAGCATTCCGCAGTTCACATGCGCCTGCTCGCAGCGCACGAAGGTCTTATTCTGACGATGGTAGCCGCAGTTGCCATGCCGGGAGCCCTCCATGTTCTTGTGGTAGCAATGCACCGAGTTCTCGCCCGTGGGGCCCCACAGTATGCGGCACTGGCTGGAGTGCGAGCGGCAGTCGCCCATAAAGCAGTAGGCCTGCCCGCCGTCGCAGGTCTCCGTGTCCCGGCGGAAGACATCGCTGGGGCAGTACTCCGACTCCCCAGTGCAGTATTCGGGCAGATCGCACTCGTTCTGGGCCTCCCGGCAGGCCGTGCCCGCCACCTTGGGCCGGCAGGTGTTCAGGTCGCAGCACTCGCCCGTGGCACACGAGGCATTCGAGTGGAGCATGCAGGTGAAGGCATTGCAGCAGGTGTTCTGGCAGTTTGCTGGCAGGCCGCAGTCGCACTGCTCGCCGGGCTCTACGAATCCGTTGCCGCACTCTGGGGAATCAAACAGCCTGGTGGGCTTGTTCCTCAGGCAGTAGTTCATGCCCCGGGAGAAGGCAATGTTGAGCTGGTCGATGCTGCAGCTGCTCCAGTGCAGCGGCAGGACGGCCGTGCTGGAGGAGGACATGATGCACTTCTCGTCCGGGCACTTGCAGTCCGGGGTGTCGTGCTCCATGCCGAAGTTGTGGCCCATCTCGTGGGCCATTGTGGTGGCCACCACGGCCAGGATTTGGCTGTGGTGCATGGACACGCCGCCCGAATACTCGTACGTGCAGATGGGACCCTTGAGGGCCTTGCCCACCACTCCGCCGGTGAAGGTCTCATTAGTCAGCAGCTGGGCGTTGTCGTTGGGATGCTCCAGCACCAGCTTGGTCCTGCGGTAGTTGAGGAAGTTGCGCAGCGTCACGTCGCCGTCGGAGGAGAACTCGATTTCGTTTGATTCGTTCCAGATGACCACGCCCACCAGGGCCACAAAGATGTTCAGAGGCTCGTAAAGCTGCCGACAAACAAAGAATTAATTTGGTTTCATTGTCACCGGCGAGGATGCTTACTGCATTCACAATGTTGGCCAGGTCCTTGCAGTGCTGGTGCACCTTCTTGGCGTTCTGTCCCAGGTGCTTGTAGAGTTTGTTGTCCACCACGATGACTAGTTCCACGTACGATGAATATTTGTTGGCATTGAACGGCCCGCGGATCGACTGGATCTCGTCCGTCTGTCTCTTGCGCTAAACAGAAAAAGAAACCATTAGTCAACGGAGCTATTAAGCTCAGCTCATCGTTAATGAGGCAATTCAAAGGTCTCACATTAAGATGCCCGGGATTCACAGATTATTGGGTTTAACTACAAGCAAACAAGGACCACCCTAAAGCTCTAAGTAATCTAAACAATCGGACAAGTAAACTAAACGTGAATGCAATTTAAAGTATTTGGAGATGGTGCCTGTCGCCTTCTTTTAACTGTCTTACAAATAGAATCCCAACCACAGCTCGGCTGTATCGGCGGCTTTGGTTTGCCTGCCTCCGTCCTCCGCATTCAGTCGAGGTTCTTTCCGATGGGTGGTCATCTTTCTTGGAAGTCTGGTAAACATTGTCATCATTGGCAACCGAAAAGTCCCCACTTCCTGGTAAGCCTGCTGATCTTTGCATACGACCCAATTGTAAACTTCCCCAAATTTACGCTGAACTGTGCAGTTCTTCAGCGATCAGAACATCAACAAATAAACGGAGACAATCGAGCGTCCCGTCCCCTAATTCTGTTGGCGTGCGCAGTACAGTCCCGGCAAAAGGAATCAGAACAATTTTTTAATATTTACTGCAAATTCTTGTAACCGTTTTTCAGAGCAGATTGAATTCTTGTCTGACTGAATCTGCTCTTCTCCAAAATCTGAATTAGGAGACAGACAAGACCAGTTAAGGATCTGTACTTTAAAGACAGTAAGACTGAGCTTAGGTACAAATTAATTTGATAGGAAACATTAATTAAAATAAAATTCTTGAACCTTTTTTCTCTGTTCCTCCCTCCTAATTAACACTTTGCTTAATTTGTTTGCTCCTTCACACTCACCCGCAAAATACGCTTGAATTCGCCGCCATCCAGACGTTGGGGCACGGCCACCGCAGGATTTTCTTCGCCTCGCAGTTCTTCCTCTTCCTGAGGGCCACTGTGGTCATCGCTGGAGTGGTCGTAGCCACAGGTGGCCTGCTGGTCACGCATATCCGCGTGTCTGCAAACAATCATGCCGGGAATTAGACACCATTATGAATGAGGACCCACTTCCTTGGGGCCGCCCGAATTCATTACTCACCTGAGCAGGAAGTGGTCGTTCTGCAGGCGGCCAGAGCCGCCGGCCTGGGGGTGGATGAAATACGTGTCCTGGCCGTCGAAAACGACGCCGTTCAGGCCGCCATTACAAGTCGACAAAGCCACACTCGAGTCCGGCACCCCGTCTATGTGGCCCTGCAAAGCGAAGGATATAAGGATGTTCACCGATCAGGGATCTTTACTCACCTTGTAGTGGCATAAATCCAACTCAGTCTTTGTGAAATTGTGGACCACATCGCCGGGTCCGGTGGCGTTTTGCAGGCGCAGAAAGTGGGCTTCGGGCAACAGGCGATCGTTGCGCTGCAGCTTGACAAGGACCCGCCTTCCTTCATGTTGGTAGCCGAGCGTTATCTGCTCGGCGTGCAGGCCATCCTGAAACACAGACCCCTTCAAAAACCAAATCGACATAACACAGAATGACCGGAACACTCACCTCGGCATCCAGGGTGCTTTGGAGGGACCGCTTCGTGCGTGCATGATGCACTTGGGGGCGTATCACAGTGTGTTTCGAAAACTCTTTAAGGGCAGGAAAGTAGTCTCCGATGTGGGCTGAAAGCAGAAAGAAACACAGACAGATGAGTGAAACGAAGGGAACCAGTTTCTCGCCCAGAGTCAATTAAAAGCCGCGAACAAAACTCCCAATTATTTCACTTGGCTCTGGAACCGATAGGATTAAATTTGAGAGATCTCGGAGGCGGGCTTCTCGAATTGTGTGGATTTATGATTTGGAAGCAGAAATTGACGCGTGCTGTCGCATGAAATCGTAAAGGAAAAAGGCGGTGAAAATGTCCAAAAATAGCGCATAAGTCACAGCCACATTTACAGTTATTCCGCATCGTACAGCGGTTTGTGTAAAATGCGTGGGGTGCCTTGGGGTCGAGAGAGTACTCGGCGGCGGCTCGGGTCTAAAAATACAACGGCCACTAAAAAATGTCAACGCCTTCCGACCATGGAGGGCCGAGCAGATGGCCCCGCCAAAAACTCTCGACTATTTTTTAATATTTCGCGCCGAAGAGCCTCCTAATTGTTCCCAGGAGTATGATAGTTCCGTTCTTGAATGTAGAGAACGAAAGACTAAATTGCTCTACAAAAGTCAGGAACTCCAAAGAGGAATGATTGCCAGTCGGTAAATTCGAACTGTAAGCCCAAAATAGGTGACTCGTAGGCTTTTCTCTCGGCAAGAAAGCTGATCTTTGGGTGCGAATGGAACAAGGGACAGGGAAAAATAAATAAAAGTCATCATTTAATAAGAAAACTTTGGGAACTTATGTCGAAAACTCAGAACAGAACGAGAAAGTGACTTAAAAGATTATAATTCCATAGAAAACACTCTATAAATCGGCGGATATAAAGCTTTCTTTGTTTTAGTTCTGATTTATGCTTGATTTGGTTCTAGATTTGATATATTCCCTGAATCTCGCTATATTTCTTTATATTCTCGAATTGTAAAGCTCCCTAAATGACAACAGAACGCGGTAAGGATTTGGAGATCTCAGAGAAAGTCTACAGTCACCGACAGTTGGGATATTTATGAGCCGACCGAAACAATTAACCTTTGAAAAACTCGGGCGAGTGTGAGCTGAAGTAACTAATTGGATTGGCGAGGGCTGTTTGTTTTTTTTTCTAGGAGAGCAATAATTAATTTTTCCTTAACTGATGAGAGACAAGCGATGAACAGCCTTCTGGCCAACGGCAAGGAAAGAGCCTGCCGGCAAACCGATTTATGTGCATAACAACAACAAAGGACAAAGCGGGGCTCGTCATAAACAAGGACGCAACGCCTCAAGGACCGCGGCGGAATGTGTTGAAAAGTGGAAAATCATTAAACTAGAACACAAACAAACATCCAAACGCAGACGCAATGTTTGCGGGCAGATGGCGGAGGTCCCGCCCAGCCGAGAGACGGAATCCTCCGGCCTGGGAAACGGGTGTGGGCGTTGTCTAGGCGCCGCCGTCGTGTGAACGGCACTAAAAATAGACGAAAACGGTCGACAGTTGCTGACGTTTTGACGAACTGACATTCTAATTCGGCCTTCGCTTTGATGCTGTCAAGCTGGGACCGAATTGCCAGCAGGCCTCCGACTTTATCGACCGATCGAAATTACAGCTGTGGCAATTTTTTTACAATTTCATTTTGAGTCGCAGATGTTTTGCTACTCTAGAATGGCGAGGGTACTTTTGTGAGTACCCTTTCCCCTTTTTTTTATATCTATGCCAGCTTATAAGCTTAGTTTCTGTTTGATTTTATATAAGAAACTTTGTTGGGATAGCAATTAACCACAGAGACACCCAAAGACGACCACAACGAAGAATAGATTTAAATAATGTTTATTGGGGTCTTGCGAAAGTTTGGGCAAGGGTACGACCCCTTGCATCGACGCCTTAAAACGGAAGATCGTCTCTTTCCCCCTGCCGAGATCACGCCTTCAGGTAGCTGACGATTGGGGCAAGGACGACAGAAGAGAGTTAAATTAGAAGCCGCCTCGCAGGGGGGATAAAAACTCTTCGGCCTTGACTGCTGCACTGAACACTATACAAATTATAAAGACCAGGACGGGTTTACTTTAATAAACTTTCAAATTCCTTGTTCAAAAAGACAGAAGGACGGATAGTGAAGACTTTATCGGCTGGCCTTGTTTTTCAGATTATATAGGGACTTTGTCTAAACCTCTTTAAATAGAAGTAACAATCAACGAATAATGAAAACGTCGAAGAGAACGAATTTAAAAATGTCCATAAAAAATCCTATAACTTCTCAATTGATCAGCGTATTTTGGTGCTCAAAGCAAACCGTTAGAAAAGCCAATTAAAATAAACTTTCGAAGAATTTAAAATTATTTACGAGTGCATTGAATTACTCGACTGTCCCCAGCATTTTCTGTTCATAAATGGAAATGCCGCTTGGCTGGCATCAAAAACCGATCGAAGGGCATTTTCAATCATAGAAAACAGCATGAAATATTCAAAGCTCTTAGGGGCTGAAGTGCTGGAGTTTCAGAGTTATGAGGGCAATGTCAGCCCAGAAATGCCAGACTTAATTTGGAATGCCTTCGGGGGCGACTCCGGCCCGCGGGCACTCCAAGAAATTTGTAACACTTTGAAAATCCATTTCTTTTTTAATGCCAAAGCGATAGAAAGGCATCCAAACATTTATAGACCAAAAATGGAAGAGGCACGAACTTCCCCCCCATTCCGTTCTAAACAAATTAGTGCAGCCGACGCCCACCGCCTCGAGCAGGAAAGAGGATCGGAGTTTCATTTACGTGTGCCGAATGCATTACACACACACGCACACCCAAATACACACTCGCTTTTATAAATATGCATTCACTGGAGGCCTAATTAATAAACAAGGAGGGCAGGCGAGGTGAGGCCGAAAAAGTGCGGGAAGCTGCCTTTCTCCATACAAGAATACAAAAATATAAATGTATTCGATACTCGTAATTGTGTATGTGCGTGTGTGTGTGTTAAGCACAACAATTGGGCAATAAATTCGTTTAACTGCCACGCGTTAAATTAAAAGCAAAAAAAAAAGAGAGCTTCCAAATGAAAAACAAAACAATATTGAAAGATTCCCCAGCATTTCTCCTTCGGTCTCCCTCCCTTCAGTCCGTGTTTCCCGCTCAGCCTCATCAGCAAATGCAAATAGCATTCCAGGAAAACAAAATCCATGGGTAATTTGAGAGCCAACGTTCGTCTGTCCCGGAGTAATATACAGGGAGCGGAGCAGTTGATGGAGTCACTGGCAGACCTTGAAAAACGCCCGACTCTTGTCTTGAAGTCACTTGGAACCAAGCAAGGGTTCGTCTGCCCCTTCAGCGCTTGTGTGGTCCATTTCCCTAATTAAATCGAGGCAGGTAGATTTGACGAAATGGAAATACAGTCGCCCCGCACCCTCCGCTCTCCAAGAATCCCAGCCCAGGGCGCTGTCAACTCAATCAACAGCCCAGCGCAGCCTCCACCAACTCTGATTAGGGGAAAAGGAAAGTCATCCAAAGACACTCGGAAATCCAGGGAGCGTTGAAAATGGCCATAGGCAGTTTTGGGAATTTTAATTTAGATGAAAAGATAAGTGGAGAAATTGCACCTGCCGATTTCACAATAGGACCGCCCGGGGGCTGACCTGTCGAGAATTCGCAATGCCAGGGAAACCGCAGGAGGTCGGGGCGATTGCAAGGACGAGAAAACAAATGCTCGCCGTGATTCTATTATGCATTTTACACCCACTTTCGAGAAGTTTGCCCCTGGAACCATTGAGTGTGAAGCGTTTAACACATCCCAATGGCCCGGCAGAAACCAATAAATGGTTTCGGGCCGACCGCCCAGGATCTCACAGGTGCAAGGAACAGGTAGGCGAGAATTTCTCAGTGCTCAAAAATCAACAGCAAATAAGCCTCACTGCCGGCTTTAAAGGATTTACGGCACAAACACAAGACCCTTGGCAAAAACCTCGCCTTGTTTGTCCGCCGATCCGACGAGTGAGTAAGCATTCAAAATGTCAACTCCACTATCTTGTCGCTGGTTTATGTTAAGGCCGTAAAACAGACACCCAGAATAGAACCGGCCAACTGCCCCGCCCCCTCGTATTGGCTCTGATAAACCCAGCAAAGCCTCCCGGCCACCTCCGCTTAATGGCCCCGTTATCAGCCCAGCCGGCGGGCCATAAACTCGCCCACTTGAGCACTGCACCAGCGATTTGTGTCAGCCAAGGCTGCCGAGATGACCCGCCGTCCTTGATTGAGACATGCACGGGAGCAACTGCCCGCCGCCTTTTGTGTGCCAGTATATAGGAAATGCTCTGGACGTAAACAACGGCTGGGCTGCGCCCCGAGCGATAAGTATGAGTGACTGGGCGACGGGGGCGCAAATGCAAATCTCGATCGGTGTAAATTGTAATGCGTGGCCGGGTCTGTTGGCGCCCCAGTGATTTATGGTTGAGCGACTCGAGCGGATTCACTGGAGATTCCTCTGCCCCCGAGAGCGGCCGGTTCAATCGGCCGCTTGGCTGGAGCGGCGATTTTATGTGGTCATTGATCTTTGGGAGAGAACGGAGAGCGGCTGGTTTTGGAGTTCAGGTTTCCTTTTTTGTGCGGCTGGTTCCTTGGAATTTCCTTTGTTCGCGGGCACAACAAAACGACACATCCGAAGACAAAGATTAGCCTGCTTTATGATTATTATAATTCTCGTTTGGCCGGCAGAAAACTGGGTCAAAGGAATTGCCAGCAATGTGGCAAAGTTTTCGACGTGCCCCGCCATAAATTGAGAGAGAGGCGAACTTTTTGCCTTGCAAATTGCAGCGAGCAACAATACAAATTTTTTTAATCCTCGTGCTGCTCGCCCAAAAAAGACTCCCCGACCAGACGGCTGCGTGGCTGCGTGGCTCTGTGGCAAAAATAGCCATGCCACAAAATTCGCACACACGCATTTCCTTTTGTCTTGGGGCGAGAGGCAAATGAACTCGCCACCGCCACCAGAACGAAAGGAGAAAGGGTGGAGAATCGGAGGAGCAATTTCGCAGTGCAACAATAAAACAGTTGCTATTGATTTCCAGCAATTGTGCCCTCGTGGCCGTTGCTCAAATCGAATTCAATGTTTCGCGTGTGGTGGCCAAGTGAGACGACAAAAATTGACTACAAATTCAAACTTTGCCATTTCGGGCTCGCCATTTTCGGGCCAACGAGGTGGGCGGAAGCCGCGGCAGCTGTTTGGCCCCAAACAAAGACCGTCAACCATACAAACCCAAATAAAGTTTATACTTCTACCAGAATTAAATCATTTCCTGCACACAACCGAATACGTGCCCAATTCAAAGGTGAGAGTGGAGAAGTGGAAGTGGAGAACTTAACTGGCGATCTGGGTTTTTGTAAAAGAATTAATACAAATTTCGGGAACTCAGGAACTCGGGAACTTTTGTAAGTTGGAAAAGCATAAATTTGTATCTAAGAAATGAACTTAACTGCCGATCTGAGCATTCGTAAAGGACTTAATATAAACAATTTTCAAACACCCAAAGAGATTCTTGAGTTGGGGGATCAGAAACTTACCTATAAGAAATGAAATCGATTAATTCAGTGAAGCCTGAAGC
>JBAMCP010001927.1:0-16619 GCA_037075105.1 Lissocephala sabroskyi
ATTTCGTTAAAATTGGAGTGTTTGTTACCGAGATACAACGTTTCAAACCTAAAAACAAAGTCAAACCTATTCAGTTGGCCGGCACTGTATATAAATTCATAAATGAGAACGAAACGAATGTCCCAAAACCAAAATCGTCCCAAAAAACAAAATCGCGTTTAAAGTAAAAGCGTCGGTAGAGAATTTTGATTGTCCCGTTCGAGTTCTTCGCTTTCTTTTCTTTTATATTTTAAGTGCTGGATAGACATTATATTTAGTATATTTACTATATGTAAATTCATAATAAGAGCATCGATCGATTCGATATTTAAAACTAGAACAACAACAATAATAAGATTCAAATTGTTTCCATTGCTGTTCGTATTTTTTTGTTCTTACTTTAAAAAAGTTCAAAGTGATTGGATAGAAGTTCGGATTTCTTTTTTTTAATGGAATAACATCAATATCAAATACGAGTGCACTCCGCCGACTGAAATTGACTATAAGTTCCTCTGTGTTGCCTTTGCGGCAACTGTACCTCCCCCCGAACGCCTGACGCTATGAATGCAACGGTTTAATTTGCCAGCCACACACACGCGCGCACTCTGTGTACTCAGTGTGGGTGGGGGAGGGGGAGGGGCCCGAGGATGCTAGTTACCATGGACCGTGTGTATTTAGGTGTATTTACCTTAGTAGTAGTTTTTTAAACATTATTTTTGCGTTCTTTCGCATGGCGGCGATGGAGTGAGCGAGAATGAGCGAAAGACAGCGACAGAAAGACCGACAGCGAGAGAGAGAGAGAGAGAGAAAGAGTGGAAGAAGGAGAGTTAGGGTTCCTGGGTGGGTGGGGGAGCACGCAAATTCTTCTCTCTGTTTACTTCGGACGGTTCGGGCTTATATCTCTATATCTTCTCTTCAGGTAGGCGGTTTCAAGGTACGCGAAAGGTACACGATTTGCTCTGCTGAGTATGCGATATGGAGGGTAAGGATCTCGGCTCTGCCGAGTTACTTGCGGGTGACAATTTGTTTTCGACCTAAGAGTTAACACGATTGCGAAAAATATATCATATATACTATATAGTTGTATACCGTTATTTGTATATAGTCTAACTGGGTTAGTGGCTAAAAAGTTGATTGTATTTGCTTACTGTGTGGATGGATGGTGGAAGGGAATAGATCCTTTCTCGTGTGCTGTATCGTGTCGTATATATTCTCTAAGAACATCGAATAGAGTTAAGATCGCATATTTAGTATGTTGATTCTTCGATTAATATGTTTTCGTTTACGTTTGGTCACATCGAATATTGATTTGCTAACATTTAGAGAGTTTCGAATTTTTGGTTTTACAAAGTTTGGAGGGATTCTAGTTGATATATATACCATATATAGTATGATAGTTGAATCGCTATTTTGGATTATAGGTGGATATCTGATGTTCTAATAAATGGACCGAAACTTCATTCAAAAATATACTTTAATCTTTCTAGTTACGTCCGGAGAATAGTTGATACTGCAATAGAGTTGTTGCAAAATAATTAGCGGGCTTTTTTGAGATTATCTACAATTATATGATAACTAGAGATATGTGGCTCTCGCTTACTGGGAGCCTTGATCACACACCGATCATAGTACGGCAATACGTGGATATACACAAACAAAGGACACACCAAGAGAGAAAGTGAGCGGGAGAAAGACAGAGGAAATAGAGAGCGAAAAGACCAAAATAACGGGAATATATTCGGTTATATACTCAGATTATTTCATATAGGAATCAAAACTTAACATAGACATCAACTAAGGGAACTTACGGGTTCGTTTATGCTCTAAAAATACTGTTTACTTTTTTGGGGGGTGGGAGGAGAATGGAGCTGATTCTAAATACTGGGTTGGGGGGGAGGGTCATGCAGTTCACACAACTACGGCTGTAGGCAGAAGGACTCACCCAAGCGATCTCGGCCCAGTGTGCGGGGCTGGCCATTGGCAAATGGTCGATACGCGCTACACCGGCTATTTGAAGTTGGTTTATGAAATTCAAACAAACTACACATCGATGGCGGGATATGTGCGTGTGATGGAGGTGTGTGGGTGTGTGTGGCCTGAATGTCTACAAAAACTACTACTAAGGTACAAAAGAGGTACAGTTGTGTATCCCAACTTACAGTTTACTTAACCGTTATGTCCATAAATAACTCTGGATTTAAATACCATACAATTAGTTTGATTTGAAGTATTTTTCAATAATCTTACGCCGCACACACAATTTGTACCTAACGGTAATATCGCACTTAATATCCGAGAGCTTTGAACTTTTAAGGCACATTTCATAGAGCTTCTTCCATCCAAACTTACGTCAAGTACAAGTAGATGAACACCAAATATACATTATGATTACACACACACACACGCTACACACATAATTGAGCACACACAACAAGTATGTTATCGGGGGGGTAAAGGGTAAGGGTAAAGGGTAATGGAAGGCTTTTTATATGTACATACAGCGGGAACCAATCTGGTTGGACTGGTGGGTGGTTTGGTGAGCGTGTCGTGTTTTTTGGGGGAGACAAAAGCAAAGTCAGGGCAGCCAAAATACTTGAATTGCATTACCAAAAGGTTAGTTGTTACAAAACTACAGCAGTGGTTGGGGGTTAGAGGGGATGGGGAAGTACAGTTGGCAATTACTTAATCAGTTAAGTTTCATAGTTATCGATTTCACAAAAGATTATCAAAATATACACATTGAGGAGTTTGAAATGCAAATGCAATCGCAGGAGATATAGTAGAGTCCTGGCCGATTGCATGGTAGCCTTGAGTGTCAGTCAATCAAATAACAAATATCTTTGAAATTATTTTCATTAGCACGCGCTCTGCATTCCGATAAGCCGATAAGTCGGCCTCTTTGCTTAATTGTTTCGAGTGCTCTTTTTCTCTCGATTCGCTTTAATTTGCATATAGTAATTGCTTTCGGATTATCCTGCTCTCCTTGTTTATATTTATTGTTTACTCGTTTTCGTTTAACTCTGCATTTCTATATCGAAAAGTTGTTGCAGTCTATTTTTGTGCAATCAGATGGGCAGAAAGTAAAATGGCAAGACAAATAGTTCAACTCACACACACACACACGCACACACAAGTATTACGAATAACGAATTAAGGATTAAGCAAGTCAAACTGATGTAACCAAAGCAAATCGCTTAAACTTCACCCAGCATGCATTTTTTTGGGGGGATTTCGATAAAAATTTAAATTTAATTTTAAAAAACATGCAGAAAAACGGCATAGCCAATGTTTGAAAAATAAAGACTTTCAATTTCAACAAGGATACCTGCGTTTTTTTCTTTCGAGTGTCCTAGTGACCCACAGTTCTTTCAAATAATCTTCATACACAATCAGCGATTACACCAATTACCATCTATATGTGAGTGTGTATGTGTGTGTGTGTCCGAAAACTACAAAGTAACTTTCATTTTTTATACAAAAACAAAACGAAAACAAGAAACAATTAAAAAACACAAAAGGATATTCGACATTTGCAACATTAAATAGATGAGATTATACAGTTACCGTTATTATGTATGAATATAGTTATATTAACATTTAGTAATGTTATGAAATTTCAAAAATACTTGATAGTTTTTTGGGAGGGATTTTTGGTTTTGGTTTTCAGTTTGGTTTTTGTTTTTCTTTCGTACGCTAAATGGGATCGCTTATAATCATTCTAAGTCCATAAGATAACCGACAATACAATAAACTAAATCTATATATAATATACGATAGGTTGTCATATTCGGAACATGGATCAATATATAAGTACATAATAGTTACTTTATAAGTACTCAATATGCAAATCTAAACTGATTGTTTTGCCTCATTTTACACTCTGCCCCGCTGTGTGCGTGCGCAACGTCGATTTCGATATTTCAATTTCTTCAATTCGATTAATACTTTTTCAAATTATTCGATCGCATGTAGGCTGCATAAACGGCTGTGTTGTAATCGACAGTTTGCACTGCGATTCCGTTCGGCTCGTATTATTGACTGAATGTGATATTGAGTGACGGACACTTTCGGACGTTGTTGTTGTTGCGCGTGCCATTCACACGCAATAGCGGCACCGGACTAACCGTGCCGGATACGGAAGTTAATTGTCTTACCATTCCGGATCCCAACTGCTGCAGAATTCCAGAGCCCGAGCCCAAAGGACCCGATGACAATACCGTTGATTGGCGCCTCGACCGTATCGATTGCATGCTGGACGACAGCAGGAAGGGAACGCTGCTCGATGTGTTCGGCATGGAGCCACCCTGTTTTTGGGAGTACAATAAAGGGGATTTCTTTGGAAGATTAGTTGAGACTTATCGTTGAATTCCAATGCTAAATCAGATTGCTTGCGGGTGCAGGGTGTTGTGGTGCTTTAGCTAGCGTATATACAGGGTGTTTCAAATCAGAGGCGGCGGGGGGCGTAACAAACAAACGAAACGCAAAGAACTGAAACAACGATAAGTACAGTCGCACGTACGATTCAAAACACATTTCGAACACAAACATCGGGTGTACAAAAATCCCGAAATTCACCACCCAAAACGAAAACAAATCGCACCCAAATCAATGCGGGCCAAAAACAAAATTACATTAACATAAAAATTTATCATCAGCAGCAATCGAAACACGAAATGGACACGGGCTGGGTGGGTGGCTGGTGGGTGGTGAGTCGGTGAGAAAGCAAATAAAATTCGGGGGAAAAATTAGAAATTATGAAACGTGTACTCACGATCATGCTCCGTGCAAGCTGCGAATTTATTTTCACATTCGAACGGTTTTTTTTTTAATTATTGGCATTTTTTTTGTTTTTGTTTTGAACATGAAATGAAAAACAAAATTACACACATGAAATAAACATAGCAGCAGTTTCTCTTTCAACTTGATGGGTATGCAAATGAACATGGCTAAAGAACAGCATTAATATCATATAAATAGCTTTCTATAATCTATAAAGAAGGTCGGGAAGGTCAACCGGCAACGGCAAAGAGCAGAAAGGACACGTAACGATCAGGTGACGGCGATCTGTGGAGCGACGATTAAACATGAAGACCACAAAAAAAGGAAAAGAGCGCGAGAATTCACACAGAGAAAAACACAAAACGAAACATTGAGGAGTCGGAAATAGAAATGAGTAAGAAAAGCTTCTTATGTTGGTAGTTTTCTGGGGGAAAAAAGGTTGTATTTTTTGTATGAGTGATCCTTTGGGGGTTTCTTGTGGAGCCGACGGCCATTAGAGATTCCTTGCTTCGCTTGAAACTCCAACAACACAAGCTTTGGAAAATAAACAAAGGACAACATTCTTATGTACACTTCAGAGTAAGCTGAATTAGCATAAAGCCGCCAACTCAGCTTTCGTCCTTCCCGGAAAAAAAACAGTCAACAGAGAGAAATTCAACAGCCACGTTCGGACTCAACGCCACGAAAACCAAACTGTACAGAAAAAAGAGGAAAAATAGAAGAAAAACAACCGACAAAATGCAGAGAAGCGAAAATGAAAATTCCAAATGAAAACAGATTTAGATAATTAGTTGCTTTTTGTTGTTGTTGTTGATGCCATTCAAACACCACGTTAAGGATTCAATTCAAACTCAGTTGGCAAATGCTAATAAAAAGACAGAGAAAAAAAGAAAAGAACAGAAAGAGAGAGAGAAATACCAACGAACGGGCAACAGCAATGCAAGGAACGCGCAGCATCAGCGGTCACCAAATAAATCGACGAGTGGCAACCCCAGACAAAAACAGAGTGTGAGCAGAGCAGAGCAGAGTGAGCAGAGTAGAGGAGCAGAGCCGAGCGGTGGTGGCAAAAGTAGGCGTGTAAAGTGGGCGCCTCTGTCTGTGTGTGTGTGTGTGTGTGCAGCCAGAATGACAACGGCAACAAGAAAACAATTAGCAACAATTAACAACACGACGGCCAAGACAGCGTTGCCACCCGCGACAGAATCGATAAACGCAACGTTTTTTACACTTACAACATAAGCCGAAGTCGAGGGCACCGATAGACTCGATCCAGAGCTACCACGGGCGCCGTACTATTTATCGATAAATCGATCAACGCAGAACAGACAACAATCGAATCGAACCGAAGAAGACAAGAAACCCACGTTGAAGTCCAGTGTAAATATTTTTCAGTATCAGTTGTGTGTAGGTGTGTGTGTGTGTGTGTTTGTGAGTGGGGGGAGCATAAAAAAAAAGAAAGAGAGAGAGAAGGGGAAGGGTGAAAAGAGGGGGTGGGGGGAGACTTCATATCGAGCATTGAGAATTTTCCTAAGCAAATCTGACCAAAAAAAAGGTAGAGAAACCTGCAGGGCAAAGGAAGAGCACAAAAATTCCTACAGAACACAAAAACCTGTCAACCCTAGAAGGTTTTTGAGTTTGAGGGGGTGGGGTGGTTTCTGTGAGTTCACCTCGAGTCCGGTGAACTGCCGATTGAAAATTGAAATAATTGAAAATCAAACCAAACCCGCCCCAGCGGCATAGACCTGCCAGGGTTGCCAACAACACACACCAATGCAGTCCAGTGTCCTAGGCACCCACAATTCCGCAATGTCCTTCATCGTGGGCTTTTGTTTAGGGTTGCCTTGTCGTGCTCTGTTCTTTGGGGGTCTTCAGCGGCCTCTTCTTCTTCTTGTTCGTCCTCCTCATGTGGTGCTTTCTGGTTAGTTGTCATAGTTGCCACCCATAAAAGCGGCGCGTCTCCGAATGACAATATCTTTTCTGATGGCGCACAAAAGGCAGCCCAGCCCAGTGTCCTGCGTCCTCCCACGCAAACGCACGCACCAAAATAAGTAGAAGAAGAGAAAAAAAGGAGGGGCGGGGGACGAACGGCGTTCATATGTCAGAAGCCTTAAGAAGGCAGCAGTGGCGTCGGTGGAGGGGGTGGGGGGCGTTCCGCTAAAAGCATCATTATAAAACATCAAAAGCTTGAGGCTGCTTTTGTCCATCCCCCGCCCCCTCGGCTGGCTTCTCTTTTCGCGTTCAAACCAAAAATTTGAAGACAAAAGAAGACAATTCGCTGGAAGCCAAGGCATAAAGAGCTCAAGAGGTGCGGGGGGAGGGGCTGGGGTAAATAAGACCAAAAGTAACTGTGAAAATGGTGGTGGTGGTGGCTGTGCAACCCTGAGGGCAGTGGCAAGAACTGCGGTTGCACAAAGCGCCCAACGAGCTGGCAACCCTGGACGTATAGTTTACTATGATCTTGGGCAGGAGAAGAGGTCCTGCGATTGAAAAAATCTACCCAAAAGCAAGCAGTTTTAGGTGCCCAAAGCATCCCTGGCGGTGACTGTACTTCTGCTTTTGAATAGAAGCTTCCGATAGCCAAAGTATTCCTGGTGGTGACTGTACTTCTGCTTATGATTTGGAGGTTCAAATGGCCAATCTATCCCTGGCGGCGACTGTACTTCTGTTTAAGAATTGAAGCTCCAAATCCCCAAAGCATCCCTGGTGGTGACTGTACTTCTGCTTAAGAGTTGCAGCCTCCAATAGCCAAAGCATCCCTTGTGGCAACTGTACTTCTCCTCACAAGTTTGCCGTTAGGTTTCCAGCATTTTTGGGGCAGATTTTCCGACCACCAGCGATTGGCAAATCCCCGAATTAACCCGTCCGGGGGCGACGGCTGGACGGGCCGATTTAGCCGCGGAACAGATTGAGCGGCAGCCGAGTGTGGATCCCCGGGCAGTGGGCCAGCTTGAATGCAATCAACTGGGCTTTGTTGTCAGGGGGAAAACAAAGGGAATTATCCTTCGGCCGGCGCCATTCATCGCTAGGCCTCAATGGACCACTGATGATGCTGCGGCATTAAAGTGGCTTCATTTGCCAGATGAATTTCATTCTCAGCCAGCGAAACGTTGCACAAACTCGAAAGAGGAAGCAGAAGGAAAGTTTGTGAGGAATTTCTACCCATTTATGCAAAGATTTAAAAATGATTCAAAATTGATTCCAAGCATCTTCGGTTCTTCGTTGCTTCTTAATTAACCTTTGACCCTTTTGACAAGAATTCAAGTGGCCAAATAAAAAGTATCAAATTTTGCTGGCCGAATTCGCTAATCGCTCATCGAACCCTTCGTTTGTGTCACTCAATCGACTTGAATTACCCGCGCGACAAAGCAAAGGTCAAAGTTCAGGCCGGTCAAGGAAAATGGACCAATTCTCCCACCCCCTCCCCTTCCCCTGGTTCCTTTGATTAACGTCTGCCCGCTGCCGTTGTCACTTTCACGCTTAGCCGGCCACGGGCCATGGAAATCAGTGAATCCTTTTCTTGCCTTTTTTTTTGCGGGCCGCCATTTGAATAAAAGGAGCCGGCGGCCTGCCGTCAGCTGGGCGCCATTTTTAGCCAGCTGCGTCTCATTAATTGTCTTTCGGCTTTTGGTTTCGACATGCGAGCGTTTTTGCTCCTTTTGTTTAGCCCTCCGCCCCCTTCATATGTGAAAGATCCTTTGGCTGGGGCCAGAGGGCGTAGCATCATTTTTTATTTGGCCCGGCCACGCCCTCTGGCAAGCAAAGCATCCCGCGGCAGCTGCTGCCGCCCCGGGCCACATGGCGTATGATTAATGTTTCATTTTTTTGCCCCGAGACTTTCCTTTTTTTTTATCACCGTTATTAAGGCAACTCAGGCAGGCAGCTCGATAAATTTTCTGGTCTCGCAGGCGTTGGCCAAAGGATTTCCGAAGCTTCCTCGGCCTCACGGAATTGCCGGTCAATCAGTGGGCCTTTTTGGAGAAGCAGGCGCCTCCCCGGAATCTAATCGGGTTTTTGGTCTATGCTTTATTTTTTTGTTGGCTCTTGGAGGCTATTAAGGATCAGAACTGTCCGGACTTTCATTTAAGTTTTATAGGATTTGAGTCAATTAATTTGGTTGGAGAGTTTAGGATCTTTAAGAACGTTCTGAACAGCTTGAATCCTCGATCGAACCCTAAAGTCGCTTTCCTTCATTTAAAGCTTTTGATTCCACTCATTTTCCTTGGGAAGATTCGGATGGTGAACCTTTGACTTCGCTGATTCCTTAACTTCCTTTTGAAAGTCCGTGAAAACTGTCAGAAACTTAAGTCCTTAATCGGAAGCCAGAGTTACAATCCTTCATTTAAATCAATTCATTTGTTTTTGGGAAGATTCAGTTGGGGAACTTTGGCTTCGCTGATTCCTTAACTTCCCTTGAAAGTCCTTGAAATCTGTAAGAAACTAAAGATCTTTGATCGTCTACCAGAGCCCCAATCCTTTTCAAAGAACTCATTTGCTTTTGGCAAGATTCAAATGAAGAACTTTAGCTCCTTACTTCCCTTGAAAACTGTAAGCAACTTGAGTCCTTCAATGGCCACCAGATTCCCCCCGAAAGACAACTGAAGCTCTGCCTCTTGGCTGGCTAACCACGCAGGGTTGCATTTTGCCCTAATCTCACTTTTGTTGTATTTTTGATGTATTTTTCTTGTGGTTTTTGCTTGCAGGCCGCCTCGCCGCGCTGGGAGCCGCAAATCGCCGTGCTGTGCGAGGCCGGGCAAATCTACCAACCGCAATATCTGTCCGAGGAAGGACGCTGGGTGACCGATCTCAGCAAGAAGACAACGGGCGCTGCCTGCTTGCGGGACAAAATGGATTTGCTTGATTACTGCAAGAAGGTAAGTTGCGAACCAATCGAATGAGGCAAGCCGATTCAATATTCTGGCAGGACCTTAGGCCATGTGTGTGGGGTGTGGGGGATCCTTGTGGGCTGCCATAATGCCGTGCTGATTGAATTGAAGCCGCACACAAGTTGCTATTTGCATTCACTTTGCCATTTTACATGGGATATTAAAAATGTGCAATGGGCGGTCGGACGGACGGATTTTCCATTTGTCCGTCGGTTGATTCGAGATTGCGGCGACAAACAACAGCAGGCGGGGCAGGGGCAAGGCAGGACAGGCAAAGGATACCCCTGGCACGTGGCTTGTTCTTGGGGTAATGTAATTTCATCCTGGGGAAAGTCCGCTTGGTGGCCACCACTTCAGTGGTTGGTGGACGGCCGCTGGCTGTCGCTGGCACTTCGAGTGCAGCAACATGGAAACCAATAAATCAAAAGACCCTCCCCTCATCCCCCCCGTCCACCTTGCTTACACATACGAACGAGCGCCATAAAAAAAACGCTTGCCATTGCGTCGAGTTGGCCATAAAAGACAAGCCACCAGGCGGGGGAAGCTGTGGGCAGGGGAGGGGACGGCTAGAGGGGTCGGAGGCATTATGGCAACAATTTAATTTGCCCTCTGCTGAAAGCGTTTGCATTGAGACAACATTAAACGACACTTAATTAATTTTCCATTAATTTTCAACCGCCGCCGTCGCCCCACTCAGCCGAGGCTCCTTTTCCATTTCCCTCTCTCTCTCTCTCTCTCTCTCTTTCCCGCGGATTCTTTGTTCGCTGCGAATTCGCGGAAGCGGCATTGCGGTTTCTGGGAAAGGCAACTTTGTCAGGACGAGCCGAGAAGGACGGCGCGGATTCTCGCCTCTAATTTCCTGTCGGTCCCAAGCTTTTAAGAGGGAAAAGAGGAGGACCCCTTTTCAGAATCCTGTATTCTTTTTAGGGGATTTTCTGAGTCTCTTTAATCTTCGGCATATCCTATAGAATTTTTTGGTCTTTAGGATTTCTTTTAGAAAAGCCTTTTGATTTTGAGGGAATTTGAATTAATATTGAAAATCTTAAATCCCAGGGAAGAGAAATCTTTTGTTCGTTAAAATCTCTATCAAAAAGATTTTTGATCTTAAAGGGGTTTTAATTATTATTTTAGATCTCAATCCCCAGCCAAAATATATTTCTCGCTTCTAATTTTCTTTAAGACCAAAGCATCAGTCTTAGCTTTTAAGAACCTAAAGAGACGGAGTATTTTCTGGAATTTGTTTTCCTTTCAGAAGGATTGTCCAGGCCTCTTTAGTCTCCGACTTCAAGATTTCTGTAGAATCTTTTGTTCGTTGAAAGACTTTCTCTTTTGAAGGCCTTTTAATTATTTTTTTTTAATCTTAATACCATCCTGTGTTGAGTATTTCTAGATGGTCTCAGCTTTTTATCAACGAAAAGAGTAGGAAACTTGTGGAATTTGATTTTCTTTCTGCGCGATTCAATGAGACTCTTCAATCTTCAAAATACCCTATAGAATTTCTGGTTCTTTAGGTTTTCTTTCAAATAGACTTCTGATCTTGCAGGAATTTCAAATTAACATACAAGTATATAAAAAATCTCAATTCCCAGGCAGAGGATTTTTCGCACTTCTAATTTCCTGTAAGCCTTTGAGAACGAAGAGAGACTTTAGAGGCGTTTAGAGAGTTTGATTTTTCTTTCTGAAAGACTTTCTGGGTCTCTTTAATCCCCTGAACCTTAAAGAATCTCCCCTTCGTTGGGATTTCGTTCAGAAAGATTCTTTTCTTGGGAACTTTGAATTCAGGTCTCCATTCCCAGTCAATTTCCCTTCTGCAGAGCATCCTTGAGTTCGGTATGCCTGGCAGGATTTTCGCTGGCGCTGTAATTTCATTTGGAGCAGCTAATGCAACACTCTGGGGTTTTTCTTTTTTCTATTTTCCACGCTAATTGAGTTTTCCACGGCATTGAAAGTTAAAACTCAATTGTGTGTGTGGCGTTTTCTTGGAGGAACTTTAAGTTGCCGCCCGGTCAGCTGCGAGTGACGTTGGCAAGACAGCCAACGGGCAGATGGTGAGATGGGCAGGTGTGCAGATGCCCAAAACCAGGGACATGGGCAGTGGCCATCATTTATAATGAGCCGTATGAAATGTCAAAATTGTCGCATTTGATTTTGACATGGAAATTTCGTTGTCGTCTGGCGGTGATGTTGTGTCCTCCGTCCTGCGTCCTTTGTCCTGCAGCTGCTGTTGTTTTGCCACAACATAAATCAAATTATATGGACGGGTGAACGCTCCCTGCACCTCCTCCCCCCGCACACATCGTTGCGGGTTTTGGGTTATCGGGTTTTATTTTTTTTTCCCGCGCGCGCGCCACAGCCGAGGGGGCGGGGCGAGGTGGGCGGCTCGGATCTGTTTTCTTTCATTTGCATTTTGTTTCTGTCTCATTACGCATACGAGGCGCGTGCCAGGATTCGGCGGGGGCCTCTCTGAAATTGTCAGCCTGCAATTTTGCCGGACCGCCAATCTATTTATTATAATTATACATGTTAATTTATTTGTCATGTTTAATTTATGGCGCGTTTTATTCAGCGCTCCCACTCGAAAAAGCCTGACCGCCAGTCAGGAGAGTGTGCGGTGTGTGTGTGGGAAATATTCTTAATGCAATCAGTCAAGCCGACAGTGGCATTAAATTATGAACATTTTTAAGGGTACAGTTACGGCAAAACATCCCACAAATATTCCTCTACAATCAGTGCAATCAGGCTTAATTATTTTTGGCTCACTAATCAGTACAGTCGCTCCAAAACACTCAACTCCAAATGAACTGCATTGAAAGGGTTAAGCTGGGGATTTGTGGAATTTGCTGTTCTACTTTTTTGATCTCTCTCAGCCAAGTACAGTCCCTTCAAAACATTCCACACGCAATGAACTGCCCTGGAAGGGGTTAAGTGATATTCTTTGGCTTCTGCTCCACTAATCTCCCAAGATCATAGTTTATCTGTCGTCCTTAAGCAATTTTTATCGAAGTACAGTCGTTTCAAAACAGTCAACCGGCAACAAGCTACGCTGTTAAGACTGTACTAGGGTTTTCTAGCATTCGCTCTCCAAACATCTTTCATTCTTTCTTTCTCTAAATCTCTGTCAAGCCCTCTCAGCTTTTCAAGAACAGTCGGGGAGCTTCCTATTTTCTGTTGCTCTTTTGCTCTTCAAATATCTTTCCCAATCGCTCTCTCCCGCTCTATCTGGCTCTCTCAGCTTTTTCTAGTCTAGTACAGTCGTTTCAAAACATTCAACATTCCACAAGCTCCGCTGTCAAGACTGTTAAGCTTTTTGCTTTCTGCTCTTTTGTTCTCTGAATATCACTCACTCTATTTTTCACTCTCTCTTACTCTCTCTCTCTCTCGCTCTATCTGGCTCTCTCAGGTTGTTTAAGTCTTGTACAGTCGCTTCAAAACATCCAACACAAAATCAACTACTCTGCAAAGACTGAGCTTGGGCTTTGTAGCTTTTGCTCTTCGGATCTCTCCTTCTCTAGCTCCCTCTCTTTTTCTCTCTCACTTTCTCTCCCTCACTCTCTCTCTCTCGCTTTATCTTCCTCTCTCCCTCTGTCTCTCTTGTACGTCGCTTCAACACAAAGTTAACTATGCTGATTGAATGGTTGTTTCTTTCCCACTTTGGAGCTTCAGCGCTTCCAGTTCCCTGATCTTTCTATCCCTCCCTCTCCCTCTTCTCTCACCCTCCATCTTTCTCTTAGTTTGATGCCAAGTACAGTCGCTTCAAAGCATTAAAGTTTGTGATGACTTTTCTGCCACTCTCTCTCACTATTTTCCATTGTTAGTCTGACAAAAGCTTCAGCTTCTTCGTTTAGTCATTCCAGGACTCTAAAGTGGCCCCTGCCAGGCTCCCGGCTCTGAAGTACAGTTGCCTCTGCTGATTGACGCCCTTGCAAAAGTTCCGTTGAGAGCGGCTGCTTAGCCACTTTGTCCACATAGAAAGGACTTCTTTGGCGTTGCTTATCGCTGGCTCGACACTTGCTTGAAGTTTGGAGTTATGAGGGAAACATAATGAAATCTTTGTATAGTCTACGGATCAGTTGAAGTGAGCAGGATTGCCAATAAAGTTGCTGCCTTCTCGTATTGACAAGCGTCAAAGTTTTCGCAGACTGAAGCGCTCATTCCGACTGAAAGGTTTTTTTCATTATCAACTTTTTGCATTGCAGTTGCCCCAGCGAAATGCCTTAATCCTTGCCTTTTTTTCCTGCCGGCTTCGTCGTCTTTCTTTTGCCTTTCATTCGAGGAGGCAAACTTACCTGCGAACGAGTTAATTCATTCGGTTATCTCAGCCGTACCCCCGTCAGGTTTTTCATCAACGCAAATGTACAGTTGCCGTCTTTCTTGTGCTTTGTCCTTGGGCCTCAACACCCGCTACCCGGAGCCTTGGGCTTTAAGTCGCTTTATCGAGAGTCGGAAATCCCTTCAGTCAAAAATCGTTGACAGATTCGATGCGCGGCGTGCGAGAAGCTTCCGTTTGTAATCGTTGGCAAAAACGGACAAACAGCCAGGACCGAGGACCAGGACCAAAGCAGGGCATCGATGCGTTGTCCCTGCCGACTGATGACATGTTGTGTGGTGCTGCGGATGTTGTTGCTGCCGCTGCCGTCGTTGCCTCGATTTTTGTTTCCGTTTTTTCTTAACCGTCTTTTGGTGTGTGTGTGAGGGGCAACAGCTTTGGCAACAAGCGTCAAGCGTTTTAAGCCTGGCCACGTACACGTACCCCGGCCACGCCTACCGGCGCGACTCGACACGTACACACGATTTCCAATCTACACACGCACACACTTCCCAGCCGCCCTAACGAACCCTCTCTCTGTGTGTTGGTGTGTGTTGGCTGTTGGTGGCCATTAATGTCAAGCGGCTGCAGTGTCGTAACGGGAAATTGATGAAGGCACCAGGGCCGACCAGCCAGCCTCAGTGTTGGCTCGCTGGTGGGCGGTGGGCTGGCGGGCAGCCTGGCAGGTGAAGTGTTGGCCGTGCCAAAAAATGGTGCTCGCGTAGCCAAGTAAATTGCAAAAGCGGGCTGCCTGGGCGTGGCATGCATTTATTTTCTCTTCTCCTTTTCTTTTTTTTGTATCCTTGCGTGAACGAGGCGCTTTTTTAATTTGGCTATTTGTGTGCCGCACACACACACACACACACACACAGAAATGCAGTTTACGCTCGCTTAATTCACACAAGCGAAACTCTCGGGCAGCGGCAAGCGACGATTTCCGTTTCCTGCTTCGCACCGGCCAAACCGGCACGCCCACACGTCCGTCTGTCCGCCGTCCATCCGTCCGCCCGTTCTATGCAAATAAATCAAACCGCACAAAAGTAAGCAACACAAATTTCGTGTATGCCGCCCGCGCTTGCCGCCACCTAGCGGCGGTTAAAAAAACCTATCATGAAATTAATTAAAAAACCTGTTGTCCTGCAGTCCGGCCGCCCCCGGCCTAGACTCTTTGTTATGTCGGCAGTCCTGCGTGGTCCTTGCCGGGCCGTCGGGCATAAGCGTTTTTAAATTCATTTTGTCTTTGGCCGCCTGTCCTGCCTCTCCGGCATGCATATGCAATTTTATTCAAATTGAAAGCATTTAACCAACTCAGTTGTCCTTTTTTTTTTTGCTCGTCCTTGATGCACTTCGGTAGTTTTATGCTCCTGTGACTTTGCCTTCCATCCCGGCAATGTGATTAGAAAATCCAAACCCAACCATTTTTTTTTTTTCCGCTAGCCCGAAAAATTCCCATGAAATTACCAAAAAATTCGGCTAAAGTGAAAAACTTTCTCCCTGTTTTGAACTCTCATATGTCAGTTATTTAATAGCACTTAGTACCGCTGGATTCCTAGGGGTTTCGGATGATTCGATTCCTTTTCGTTGTTGGTCGGTTTGAAATTATTACAAATCGCGCGTTTGCTTATTTAAATTGGATAATTTTTAGGATTTTTCAGCAAATTAAAACTGACGGAATGAATTTATTTTATTGAAAATTGAACTACAAAGAAAAACGGGACTTGCACTTTACGATCACAGCGGCGATCATCTGAGTTTAATAAAAATAAATTAGCTCCCCCCACCTCCAAAGTCTTTAGGATTTTGGGTGAGAGGAGAGATTTTCTCTGACTCCGGCGGTCGCGGGTGAGAGGAAAGCTTTGCTCTGAGATTGGCGGCCGCGCTGCCTGGAGTGTGCGGGAGTTTGAGGGCAGAATGCGCAGACAGACAGAAGGACAGACATGCGGACAGTAGGGCAACCAAGTGGACAGACGGGCAGACGGACCGACGGACATTGGCTGATTTGCGTCACCGCCAAAACGAGCGCCTTCTTTTTCCGTCCATTTCCCTGGCGGTTTGTCTGCTTTACCGGCCGTCTGTTCTTTTGTTCGCCCACCTGTCTGTTCATTTGTCTGTCCGTCTGTCAATTCCATCTGTCCGTTACCGATTGCTTAGCTGTCCATCTGTCCAATAGTCTGTCGAAGACTCCAACTATTCAACTCTCCATCTGTCCGTCTCTCTACTTCCCCTTGCTTGCCCGTTTGGCTGCTTTACCGTCCCCGATTGCTGGGCTGTCTGTCCGTCCGTCTGTCTGTCTGTCCGTCTGTCTGTCCACCTGTCTTTCCGGCTATCTGCCTTACCGACCGTCTATCCACTTCCCATTGCTTGCCTGTTTGGTTGCTTTACCATCCCCGATCGCCTAACTGCCCGTCTGTCCAGCCGTCCACCAGCTCTCATTTCCCTCAGTCCGTCTGTCCACTTGTCCAACTCTCTGCCCATTCCGCCCTCAAACTCTCTCACACTCCCTCTGCCTCTGGCGATCTCAGAGCAAACCAAAAGCTCAACTCGCCGGGGCCCAAAATTGTATATAAGCGCGGCAGATCGCGGCTGCCGGCAGTTCTTCGCGATGGAAAAGAGCAACTCATGTTGTTTCTTTTTTGTTGGTTGTAAAGTGTGTAAAAGGCCGTGTGTGTGGG
>JBAMCP010001928.1:0-16611 GCA_037075105.1 Lissocephala sabroskyi
CATTGCGGCCCAGCTTGCGCAGGGCCTCCCACACGAACTCACCGATCCTGGCCAGGCCCAGCTGGTACCAGGCATCGCACACCAGCAGCAGCCGCGCGCTGCCCCAGGAGTCGATGCGGCGGCAGCACTCAATGTCCAGGGTGTTCCAGAGTTCCATGTAGTTCGAGGCTTTCGTCGAAGCCGGCGTCGGCAGCTGGGCCAGCAGCTGCAGAGCCCCAAGCAGCTGGTCGTCGCTGAAGCGGTGCAGCTCCCCGCACACACGGTCCGCCAAGGCCGTGAAGCGTTCGTCGCTTATGGGCGTCTGGGTGTGGGCACAGAATTGCACCACAGAGCCGAAGTTCATATACAATTCATCGGTTGTGGCTTTGTCCGCCAAGCTGAGCATGTCGAGCGTTGCGGGTGTTTTAGGGTCCTGGGGTTTGGCTGTGCGGAAGATCTGGTAGGGCTTCAGGGAGCCGGAGAGCACATTGTGGGCGTACTGATTCTCATGGTCGGCGAATGACTTGGCGGTTGCAACTGATGTGGCGTGGAGGTTGCGGCAGCTGCAGTTGGCAATTTGTGGCAGGCGTCTTGCCAGGGCCAAACTTGCCCAACGTGACGCCCACATGGTTTTTTTTCGTATACTTTTGGTAAAAATGTAAAAAGCCGCAAAATCAAAACAACTAAGAATTAATCGATAATTATCGCTGCGACTCTGCAGGCAGCTGTTCGCCGCCAGGGGCAGCCCTGTTGATTTTTGTTCAACTCTAAATGTAAAAAGCCGCCAAATCAAAATAACTAAGAATTAATCGATAATTATCGCTGCGACTCTGCAGGCAGCTGATAAACGATTTTTTTAAAATTCGGATAAACTAACGCGGTTTAAAATATTATTAATTTATTTATGGCTGAGCAACCAACAAGTTCGCCCGCCATTCGTGGAAATCCTCTGCAGGGCCTCGGAAATTTAAGCTCGACTTCCTTTGTCCTTTTTTGTGTAGGAACTCCCAGGCCATGGCTGACCTCAACGAGGATTCGGATTCGTCGATGTCCTGCATCGAAGTGGGGCTGGCCGACGGCTTGCCTCCGCCCGTCAAGATCTGCGTGGAGTCCCGCAAGCTCATCGACAGCGTGCGCAGTTTTCCTCAACTCTACGACCGGAACCACCGTAACTTTAATAACTTCAAGCTGCGCGGCCACATCTGGGCGGCAATCGCCAAGAGCTTGAAGTCCACCACCATTTTAACCATCAACAACTGGCTGAAGTTGGAGTCTCGCCACGAATGGGAGCTCATGCATTGCCCCCATTTCAAGACTTCTCTGAAGAAGCTTCTCCGCTTCCTCGAGCCACACATGGCCCTCAAGTAAGTGGAAGCCAATCCTTGATCCATTCTATATGTTCCAAACTTTTTGCAGCAATCATTCCGTGTGCAAGGCTTCGTACTATTTGCGCTTCGGCTGGATGGAGCCGTTCGAAACCTTCGAGCAACTGAGTGCCCTCTTCAGCCACCTGAAGCACTTCCCGGAGGCCTGCCAGATCACCGAGCAATGCCTCGGCTACCGGATAAAGCCGCCGCGCTACTGCCACCTCTGGTGCTCCGTGGGCGCCCATCTCCGCGAGGCGTCCGCCCGCTGCGAGGTCACCTGGCTGTACTACCAGCACATTCACAAGGAGCTCGACAAGATGCACATGGCTGGTTATGTCCATCCGGAGAAGTGGTTCTATTCTGACGTTGTGGGCGGCATTATCTCCCGTTTCGACCCCCCCATTGATGCTCAGATCCTTGTCCTTGCCAACGAGCAGCCCCCCCCCGAGAAGAGGCTGCGTATGTCGATACCGCCCGGCCTGGTGGTCTACCGCGAGCCCAGCGGCTTCTTAAGGTTTCAGATCGATTTGATCTACGACCGCACCGGCGGCTATCTCAATGTCATTGGTGACGATATCTTCTTGTGTATGACGATCAGCTACAAGTTGACCGTGAACTTTATCAGGGACATGCTGTCGATTCCCGGCATTCATTCCTTAAGGACTCCCAAGGAGAAACGCGAGGAGCTTTGGACAAAAATAACCGAGAAGACGCAGATCCCAAGTGAGTGAAGCGACTGAAGTTAGCTTAGCGGCAAATTAAGTGATTCTTTTTCAGCTATTTATTGCCGCTTTTTGTGGAAAACTTTGTCGGCAAAGTTCTCGATGCTCCCGCGGTTCGACACTCTCCCGAATATTCTGTGTCCTTTTGCCAGCCTTGTGGTGCCCTGGACTGTGTGCATGGATCGCTTCAAAACGTTCGAGGACATCGCTGCCCGCTATAAGTGGGCCGCCTGCAAGCCGGAGTTCATCAGGTTCATTGGCTTTTTGGCCAAACACAAGTGCATGTATCCTGAGTGGCACACTCCCAGGCTCCAGGGGCGCCGCCTTGCCCCCGAGTCGACTAGAAAAATCCGACGCATTTGGACCATATGCCATACTTATTTTGCCATGGGTAAGCATAAAATTGAGGCCTCCTTCTTCGATCTTTTTCTTTATAAATGTTTTCTGTGGCAGTTCCTGGCGACTTGAGGGAGATTTGGGCCTTGGTGAAGTTCGTTTTTGGCCTCTTCATCGACGACTTGGAGATCGGGATCTTGAATTTAATACCCGCCGATTGGTGGCGTCTCTTCGCCAGCATGCGCGGCATTATCAACGCCTATTTAAACCCATTAAGTCCTTTGTATTATGTCGTCCATCACAAGCTCACCGAGGAGCTCTTCCGTTGCCGCATCGAAGCCGACGAACCCGGAGACGACGAGAACTATGCCCCTTGGGACACCAACGAGGCAAAGGCTCTGTTCACTGGCCGTTCGACGACTTTGAACCACCTGTCCACGGGCGTAGCACGCCAGCCCCGCGAGCCGCCCAAAATGTGGTTGGCCGAAATCAACAGGGACATTCAGTTGGAGACTGAGGCCCCCTCCGGGCCGCCGGCGATCGACCCGCGCATCGAAGAGCAGCGTCTCGCGGTGCTCTCGCAAATGGCCCTACTCTTGCAGAGAAGTATGTGCGGCAATTGCAAAAGATTTCACTTCATTTTATCTCCTTTTGCAGTTGACAACAGCAGGAAGTCCATGGACCGGGACCTCAAGAATTTCCGCACCTTACAGAACATTGAAGGGACCCTACGCAATTCTGCCGAATCGGGATTTGTGGATATTGATTTCGTTGCCATCAGCAACCTTCAGTTGCAGCTCGGTTCGGTTATAGGCTTTGGGGCTTCGGATGAAGCCCTAGCGGCTTTGTCCTCTGTGATCAATGGGTCCGCCAGCGGTGACATGAGACAGGCCATCCTGGATCTGGTCTGTGGTGGCTCGAACAGCGGGGCTGAGGTCCCCGACCGAGTGCTCGAGGCTGTGGAGGCCCTAATCGTCGCTGCTGAAGGGATGGCTAACCAGGCCACCAATGGACCAGTGGAGGAGACTCAGCCGCCAGCTGCAGAGCCCACCAATGAGCCCGCCAATGAGCCCACCAATGAGCCCACCAATGAGCCCACCAATGAGCCCGACAATGAATCCATTGCGGCTAAAGTGATGCGTCGTTGCAACTAAGCGATTGAAACCACCGAAATTTATTTAAAATAACTCTTACGCTTTCATAACTTGATCCGCCCAAACGCTGGATAAATATCCAAAGAATTCAGCTCAATAAAGCATATAAAATAAACAAACTTGCAGGTCTTTGGTTTATTTGGGGGAGGCATTTTCTCCAGAACCCACGAGCGACCGCTGAATTTGAATTACGCGCTCGTTTCGAATTTCGCGGGCCGCAGCTATCGGTCTGCGGCGCAGCGATTAATCGATATTTCATCCATGCAAATTCGCCGCAGCTGTCCACCGGGGAACAAATTTTTTTAAAACATAAAATTAAATCAAATAAAATTTATATTTTAAATTTATTCACTATCTATTTATTTATTATTTAAAAATTAAACAATTCTTGCTTTTTTTTCTTAATATAGCTTTAAATTTTGTTCTTTCTTTAGTCATTTTGGCAAAAGGTTGGCAGTTTCGAATAAAACGGTAAAAATTAAAATTTTCTAATTGTGACGCCGCGACTTAAAATTGTAAATTTGATTAAATTTAACCCCCCCAAATAAACCGAAATATGTTTAAATCGTTAGGAAATGAAGCCAAATATAACCGGTAATTGGTGGTTTTGGCTAATTCGTTGTTTTTGGCGTTTTTTTTTGCATTTTTTTAAGTGATGACCACCGCAGGCCCGAAAATGGCCGCCGCTGTGTTTTTGTGTGTGTGGCAATTAAATTCAAATTAATCTCAGAAAATGGGTAAAAATTTGATTAAATTTAAAGAAAGCAATGCGGAAATTCGGCCATCGGGCAAATTATTGTTTTGCGAGTTTTTTTTATATATTTTTTTTAAGTGCTTCGCCACTGCAGGCCCAAAAATGGCCAATGCTGTGTGCGTGTGTTTTGTATGTGTGTGTGTGCGCGATCTTCGCCCAGCAAATTTGTTGTTTTTCTTCTTCTTTGGCCTTGCGGAAAGTTGCAGTGTCGGTGGCGTTGCTGTGGAATTGGCCAAAGCATAAAAGGAAATTGCCATTGGGTAAATCATAATATTCCTTTATCATTAAGTACCCAAGTCCTGGCCATGGAATACTTGGGGAAATTCAGTTTCATTGGTCTTCTGTTTTCGGCTCTTTCATTTCCTGGATTCCCCGATAAACAAACTTGCCCCATTCCCTGAATATGTGACTGGGATAAATTCGTAAACGTTATTTTGCGTGGTGCTTTGCAATTGCAGTTTGATGTCCTTGTAAGTCGTCTAACTAATCCCCCGCGTTTCCGCCCCTTAACAAAACGGCAACGAGCCAATGGGCCGGGCTGGTGAACTGCAAACGTCTTTTATTTTATTACATTGGCCGGGCCAACAAAGTAGATAAGCCCAAGCAAATTGGCGAAGGACAATTGCCCAATAATTTGATTGCCCAGTAGTTTTCCTCAAAACTGGCAACAAGGCGCCCCAAATGACCCACGCCCCTTGCTGGCCTCCAGGCGCCTCAGCTTCACCGTCCTCTTGCCAACGCCATCACCGTCCGCCTCCTCGGGATCTCCCTCCTCCCTCGACCGATTCGATATCTCACCCATCACCAGACGATTATAAACATGGGCCGCCAAAATCATAAACACCTCCTCCACGTTGACCCCGCTCATGGCCGAGGTCTCCCGGAACATCAAGCCGCTCCGGCGGGCAAACATGGCCACGCCCTGGTGGCTGACCTCCCGCTTGTCGTGCTTGTCGCACTTGTTGCCCACCAAAATCATATTGACCTTGTTGGCCGCATGCTTCCTGATCTCCGAGAGCCAGAACTCCACGCTGTCGAAGGTCTTGCGCCGGGTGACATCGTAGACCAGGAGGATGCCATGGGTGCCGCGGTAGTGGGAGGCGATCAGGGAACGGAAACGCTCCTCGCCGGCTGTGTCCCAAATCTGAAGCTTGACATTCCGGCCGGCTATCTGGATGGTGCGGACCTTGAAGTCCAGGCCGATGGTGCTGTTGTAATGGGCGGTGTAGCGTTGGCTGGTGAAGCGCAGGAGTAGGCAGGATTTGCCGACGCCGGCATCGCCCAGGATGAGGAACTTGAATTGGTAGCCTTCCTTCGACATGGCTGGGGAATGTGTTACAGAATCTTGTCAAAATGTATTGAGTATTTTAAGAGTAGATGAGGTGGGAATTTATGGAAAGTGTTACTTGTTTAGGTTTTTGAAGTTTATTTCACAGGGTTGTGGGTTCCCTAAACTAAGCAAAGGGAGAGATCGTGGGGAACTAAGATGGATCCTAAGATCACTAAATAATGGATTCTAAGATCGTTTAGAAAAGGATCTAAAGACCACTTATCGATGGATCCTAAGAATCTAAACGATGGATCCTCAAATCACTTAACGAAGGATCCTAAGATCGCTTAACCATGGAACCTAAGATCGCCCTACAGCGGGTCCTGAGATGATGGATCCTAAGATTATTTAACAACGGATCCTAAGATTCTAAACGATGGATCCTAAGATCCCTTAAAGAAGGATCCTAAAATCACTTAAAGTCGGATCCTGAGATCGACTAGAATCCTCTAGAAGTTTAAGCTTCCCAAGAGCAACAAAATCACTTTAATCCCTATAAAAACCTCACTTATCCTTTGGATGACTTAAATTTCAATCAATTTTTCTAAAGATAAACCAATTTAAGGATCTATTCCTCACTTCCCAGATCCTGAGATGGCACTTTTCAGGGAATCCTCTAGAACTTCAAGAGCTTCTAAGCCACCTTGAGTTCTGGGATCCCCAAAAAACCTCACTTATCCTTTGGATAACTTAAATTTCAATGAATTCCTTTAAAGACAAACTAATTCCAGGATCTCTTCCCCACTTCCCAGTTCTTTTGTTGGCTAATTTCCTTAAGCATTAAAAACCAAACTACTTCATAAAAACCGTTGACGGTTCTTAACGCTTCTCGTCCGTTTTATCCTGCTAACGATAATGTGCTCGTCATTTATATTTTGGCACATCTGGAGCATTGTCCATAAAATTACCATTAAAAAGTCTCATCGCCTCGGACAGCAGCAGCAGTTAAAGTTCAAAAAAGGCGCAACCTAAACGCCCTTTGTTCCACCTGTTCCCATCACCCCCACCCCATCCTTGGATTCCGGACATCATCTTTCGGTCTTCATCATCAACAATTCCCAGCGTCGGTTTTGCGCCCCGTGAATCGGGCAATTAAACAAGTGTTTCTGCCACCCCCCACCCCTCCCAAAAAGAAAGTGATGTTTCCACTGGATTAACCATCACCTGGACCACCTCCCCCCACCCTCTCCCCCCATCCTTTGCCCGCTGCTAATAAGCGCCACATTAGCAGCATGCGCCGCATTAATCCGATGTGAGTTTTAAGCGCCCCTCGTTATATGAAATGCCGTTAGAAGGGCGAGGGCGGGGGCGAGGGCTTGGGGGATGCTGGGGAGTCGAGTGGGCGGCCGTGGGGGGTGGGGGTTGGCTGGCTTGTCGTCGCCGCGCGGACGGCTAACGTCAAAATTCCATTAGCCGCGCACGTTTAAGGAGGGCGGACGCCCGGACGTTGGGTGGGATTCTCTAGATAGCGAAATTGTTAGGAACTCTTCAAGTTTTATTATCTTTTCGGATCTAAGGACTTAATTGGGAAGTCTGAGAATATATGCATACTTTTGTGGGATCTTAACTTTAAAGAGCTAACTAAAATCCCACTTTTTTCTACAATCTCTAAATTAGATTATTATTTCTCAGCTCTGTTTGATTTATTTGTCTTCTTTGCTCATTTATATCTTATGTACTGGAAAAAGTATCCTAGCCCTCCTTTTCGGCTATATAGAATCCCCATTTTTAGATATTTTTCGGCGTATTTTGAAAACTGGAAATATTTATGCAAATTTTAGTAAAAATCCCATTTCTTATAGAATCTCTAAATAACAATTGTTTCCCTCAGATTCGCTGGATTTATTTTCTCTTTTTGATCGCTTATATCTTCATAAACATATCCTGTGATTCTAACTTTAAAGAGGAAGCTAAAATCACACTTTTTTCCTACAATCTCTAAATAAGATTATTATTCCTCAGCTCTGCTGGATTTAATTTCTCTATTTATTCATTTATATCTTCAATACGGATCAAAGTATCCTAGCCCTCCTTTTCGGCTTTATAGGGTGTCTAAATAGGAATATTTTCCCTCAGCTATACTGGATTTATTTTCTCTCATTGCTCATTTATATCTTCAGTACTGGAAAAAGTATCCTAGCCCTCCTTTTCGGCTATATAGAATCCCCATTTTTAGATATTGTTCGGCGTATTTTGAAAACTGGAAATATATATGCAAATTTTAGTAAAAATCCAAGTTTTTTATATAATCTCTAAATAACAATTGTTTCCCTCAAATTTGCTTTCTTTGCTCGTTTATAACTTCATGAATATTTCCTGTGATCTTAACTTTAAAGAGCTAACTAAAATCCCACTTTTTTCTACAATCTCTAAATAGGATTATTTTCCTTCAGCTCTACTGGATTTATTTTTTTTCTTTGCTCGTTTATATCTTCAGTAATGGAAAAAGTATCCTATGGTCCTCGATTTTATCTATTTTTGTGGTATAGGCTAACCAACTTGCCCACTGTGCCTTTGTGGATTTGGTGTGGGTGACGTTGGCGGGACGGGGATGTTGTTCGTGTCCATTATGATTTGTGGGTGGCGGTGTTGTTGCCATGGACGCTTAAACCTGTAATTATCCTTGTGTTTGCATCGACCAGGAGGACTCCACCTCCACCCACTCGAATCCTGGTCATCATTTGAACTTTAAAGCAGCAGGAGAATTACTTGAGGGATGGGGCTGTTTTTCGCATTCGAACACTACATAATTTTTGATTGCAATTCTTAGCTGAGTCTGTAAGGGAGTTAAGTAGGAGGAGGGGGAGGGAAGGAAAGAATAATTTGGATAGTTCACGAGCTAAAAGATAGGAATTTCTTTATTAGGAGCCTGGCTTTGCAGGCCTTCCTGAACTTTGAACTGTATCAAAAATCGCTGCTTTGTAACTTTAAAGATCTCTGATCCAAGATTCCTTCAAGTCTTGTGAAGAGCATAGACTAAGTTTTGGGCTCTCATTCCGTCCTTTCGTCAGATTTGATCTCTTTTTGTTTGTATCTTAATAGAATTTTGTAAGATAATTGTTCCCTAGAAGTTCTCTGAGTTTATTGATTTCTGTGATTACAGATTCCTTGAAGTCTTATGAAGAATATAGAATAAGTTTTGGGCTCTCGTCTCGTCTTTATCCGATTTGATCTATTTTTGTTTGTAGCACAATTATTCCTTAAAAGTTCTCTGAGTTTTAAGCTTTCGTTAAATAGAGATTCCTTTAAGTTTTCACTCTCTCTGATTAAGGAAAGTCTGATCTCTTCTTTTCTTTCTATCTTAATAGAACTTTTTAAGATCAATCTTCTAAGGAATCCCAAGAACCTGAAAAGTATTCACAGTTTTTGGCCTGACCACATTTTGTAGATGATTTAAAGTAGTTGAGTTATTTTTGTTGTTGCGATTGATCGTTTCGGTTGACTGATCCCATAATTGGATATTGTGGAATGTGGAATGCGAGCTTTTGGGAATGCGGAAAATGGGTGGGTGGACGGGCCAACCGAACCGTCCTAAGATGACAGATGAAACGAAAAGCAGACCAAAAAAAAAAACAAACAAAATAAAAAAACAATAAATTAAACGATTCAATGGAATTTACCGGGGGGTTGGGGGTGTTAACGTTCGTCACAGCCACTAAAGTAGTTAACCGAATTTTGTTGTTAGTGAGACAAAAGTTTGCGCCAGACAATGAAGAGAATCGGCAGTTGGGTGAGTTTGTGCTGAGGGGAGCGAAGGTACCCGAAAATCCATTAATGGCAATAAAACAACAAAAAGCACTTGAAAAAAAGCCAATTGTTCGGGGGACGAGGGAAAGGGGGCAGTTAATTTGCGAATTGTCGGAAGGGGGAGGGGGTAAAAAAAAGGTGGCGACAATGAGACAATGCTGACCGGACGACAGGCTCATGCACGCAAACGCAGTCACGTCAGTCGTCCCCCCCCCCGCAGCAGCTCTGCCCCTCAACGCCTGGGAAGATCAACGCACTTAACGAAGGCGCCGCCGACGTTGCCGCGGCCACAGCCCAGCTGGGGAGTGGGAGTGAGTTGAAGTTTGCTCCCCGTTGCGCGGGGGGCACACACAAGGCCTGCCAGCCGATCAGCTGTGGGCAAATACAGCTCGCCACGCTTCGTCGGCTCAGCTGGCGAATTCACCACGACGACGTCGTCGGCGGCAGCGTTGGCGAATTTTGCATTTTGCATTGCGCTGGGCCGAATTGGAAACTCACCATTCCGCACTCCGTACTCCGCACAGTGGCACGATTTTCAGCAAGACGGAATGAAATTTTTCGGGAAAAACTTTAATGAAACTGGGAAACGTGACTGGTTTATTAGGCGTTCAAATGAATCAACTTTCTTGTCCACTTGCCACTTTCCAGCGGCTGGGGGTGGGGGGGATGGTCAACGCAATCAACACGCCTCAATCTGCATTCGGTGAAAGCTCTGCCTCAAAATTAAGATGGATGAATTGACGGCAATGACAACTGAGGAAATGTTTTCTTTTAAGCGCCATCCAAATAATTAACAGTCAAGTGCAGCGGGTGGGGGACCTCAAGTGTGCTAACATCTCAATGGGAATGTCCAAGGTTGATTGATATATTTTTGATTTCCTATATGAGTTTTCTCCCCTCGACTTCAGTGCTCTAAAGTGGGCACCCAATTATCCGGGTTTCAATTTTCAAATTTCATGTAATCGCCGAGCAAGTGGAGTGTTTAATTTGTGGTCTCCACGGGGTCACTTGCGCATTATCAGTTTAAAAGATTAAACCACAGCTTCTGGAAAATTGTTTATTTTCGGGCAACTGATAAAAATGAACACCGAATTCCAACGAAGAATTTGTACTCTATAAGGAAAGTAGTTGGGGCTCCTTTGAGTAAAGTATTCATTAAATTACAATATAAAAATAGTTGGGCAACCTTTGAAGAGCCAGAAAGCCCCTAGAAAGAGAGAGAAGAGATTGAGTTTGCAAATCTGAGAGTTTCATGGGATTTGTAATTTGATTTAATTCTTGATCTATGGCTTTGATTTGAAATTTATTTTATATTCAATCGTTTAGGTATAAATTATTTAATTTTTGATCTACAGAACATAATAAGGAACCAGCTTTTATGAATATAGGGACGGTTTTGATAGTATCAAATTTATGGTTCTAAGTTTCCCAGGAATTTAAAGTAATTATTTTGCTTTCGTTTTCTAAAAGACCGTTTATAAGAAGACACAATTTTCTATTCTATTCTATTTATTCCTATTCTATTTATAGGCTAAACGAAGATAGTTGAACTTCTCGGCAACAGACCCCTTACCCCAACCGATGACAAGGGTAAAGGTAAAGAGTCTTTCCTCTGATTATCGGGTGAGTTCTAATAATATTTAATTTATGGCTTAAAGTTCCCTAGGGATTATACGGAGACCCAATAGATCCCATCCTATTTACTGGTTAGCATCACACATATTACCCCAATTGCTAACAAGGGTAAAGGGTATAAAGGAACTAAATCTTATGAATATCGGGTCGGTTTTAATAGTATTTAATTTATGGTTCCAAGGTTTCTAGGGTTTATAAAAAGACCCAATAGATCCCATCCTATTTACTAGTCAGCTGCTGACCCTTTACCCCAACTGCAGGCAAGGGTAGGGTATAGGGTAAAAATAATGCAAAGAAGAACTTACAGACCCTCTACGGCAGCTGCTGGCAAGGGTAAAGGGTATAAAAATAATGTTGCTGGCGTTATGTAATCTTACGAGTCCCCTTACCCCAACTGCAGGCCAGGGTAAAGGGTATAAAAAGAATGTAGCTGGCGTTATGCAATCTTTTGTACCACAGTGCGTTCGCTTGCAGCCGAAACTCCGCAACGAAGCCGTTGACGCCGACGTCGAAGTTGACGCCGCTGGCGACGCTGCTATTATCGCACGCAGCTCCCGCCGCTGCCTGCGGTTCTTGTTGCTCTCCTGCGCATGTGTGTGTGTGTGTGTGTAGTGTGGTGTACTTGTTGTTGTTATTCGCGATCGCTGCTGTTGCGCGCTGCCCGCTTGGCATTAAATTATGCGAGCAGAGCAGAGCAGAGCGCAGCAGCAGCCGCGCGCGGGCAGAGCCCAAAAGCCGGGGCCCCAGTTCGGTTTTTATTTTGTTTTGTATGTTTTGTTGTTGTTGTTGTTGTGGTTTTTTTTCAGTTCGCACTCGACACTCGGCCCGGGAGCGTAGTCAGTGTGTCGCGGTCGCCGCGCGCGGTCAGAGCCCGAGAAACGAAAAAATACGCAAACGCGAAACGATTTATTTTCTAAATTAAAAATAAAAGAAAATATGAATTAAATTTTATTTTTCTGCAATTTTTTTTCAAGTGTAGTGAAGTGAAAAGTGAAACAATCCACAGCCGGGTAATTACCAGTGGCCCAAAGGGCCGCCCCTGCCCCTGGCCAAGTTCAAGTTCAATGCGCGCTGAGGGCCCTTTTTGCCTGGCTACCGGTAAAAAAACCCGCCTGCTCCTGTGGCCGAAACCAGCCGGGCTTTTTTTTTTTTTGCTTTCTGCTCTTCTTTGTGTTTGCATTCCCAGGCTGCCCTGCCCGCCTGGTTTTCTCTCTCTCTCTCGGTGAGATCTCTCTCAGCCAATTTAAGGACACGTGTGTGTGCCTGGTGTGTGTGTGTGTGTGTGGCGTACGTTGCACTTGCCGTTGGGATTCCTGCTGCTCACATTTCGCTTTCTATGCATTTCTGCTAATCACCTCCCCTCGGCCCCTCCCACACACACCCACACACTCACTGGCTGACGGCTTCCAGGTACACACAACACACACGCACACACACATGCAGATGCGTGCCGACTTCGCTCGCATTCTTGGCGAGTTTTTCATTTCCTACACCGTCGGCGATCGCCGCCAACACTCCCACAGAGACACAAAGGCTAAAAAGTGTATTCGTGTGGTCTGATAAACTTTTGATAATTTCTTTGTATTGCGCGAATTTGTTCTAATCGCTTGTTAGCCTGTCTTCCCCTCTCCCCGTCTTTCGTTTTTTCTACCTTCTCTTTGTTCGACTGATAAGACGAACCAACGGCAACGACTCTCTTTCGGTTTCTTATCTGCTCTTTGGCAGAGGCTTGCCAAACTGTTTCTCTGCATCTTCCGGTATTTCGAGGTTCATCCAGTCAATCAGTAGGTAAACAATTTCCCTCTCTGTCATCAATGTGACAAATCATCGGCCATCGATTGGCGGTGGCCGCCGTCAGCAGCGCGTGGGCGCAATTTCCAATTCCCAAAACAAAGAATCAAAAGCAACAGCAACAACAGAAACAACATCTGATCCCGTAGAGCAGAAGAAACGGCCACGCCAAGGGCACGCACAGTGGGCCAAGTGGCTACTTAAATTGCCCCACTTAAGTGTTTAGACAATTGCCGTGGATTATATTCATTGCTCGGTTATAAAAGCGATGATCTCAGTTATGACGGAGTCGGCGTTCTTTGCTTTTTAACCCGAATTCGGCTGAGGTAATTCCCTGAAGATATGGCAAATTTTGTACGCTAAACATTTGGAGGTGGTGAGATTTGAAGCGTTTAAAGAGAGTTTTGGGCTCAAAAGTGAAAAAGATCGGAAGCTATAGCTTTAAATTTAAAGAGCGCGAACTTAAAGAGTCTTGAAATAAATCCTGGAACTCCCACATGAACTGCTCAATATATAAAGCTAAAGATCAACATCGGGGGAATTCTAGCTTAAAGAATCATGGGTTGTATATTTTTTATAAACAGATCAAAATATAAAGCTAAAGAATGGAATGGATCCTGATCAAGCTTAATGGCTCTTTGAGTGACTTCTAGAGTTCTCATATATACAGATTGATAGATAAAGCTAAAGATCGGAAACATGAATAATAAAACTTTAAGAGTCTTTAGTAGACTTCTGGAATTTCCATTTAAATGATCGAAAAAAGTATATAGAACGGAAAAGATCATGAACAAACTTAAAGAATCCTTTGTTGGCTTTGATTAGGTCTAATATTTCCGTATATACAGATCGAAACATAAAGCTTAAGATCAGAAACTATTATAATCTATTTAAAAGAAGCTTTGGTTGGCTTTGTTTAAGAATCTTTGATAACATCTGCATTTTCCATATAAATAAGTGAGAATATGAAGCTAAAGATCGGATGCGATCGTGATCATACTTAAAGGAACTTTGGTTGATTGGAATTTTTATAAATACAGATCGAAATATAAAGCTTAAGAATCTTTGATCAGTTCTGGAATTTCCATATGAGCAACTAAGACTATAAAGCGATCATACTTCAAGGAACTTTGGTTGACTTTGATTAGTTCTGAAATATCCATTTATTCAGATTGAAACATAAAGATTAAAAATCTTTGGTTGGCTTTGATCAGTTGAAAAAATAAAGCCAAAGATCGGTTTCAATTATGATCAAACTTTAAAGAACTTTGGTTGACTTTAATAAGTTCTAAAACTTCCATATAAACAGATGGGAATAAAAAGAAGACAAAGATTGAATAGAGTAAAACCGACTAAAATCGGTTGTCATTATTTTTAGTTGGATTCTCTAATTTGCCCCACTGCTTCTTTCAAGGGTGGGAGGAGAATGGCAAACTTGAAAGCCCGTAAAACTGCTGCTGCTGTTGCTGCTGCTGGCGTTGTTGTTGTTGCTGTCGTCTCTTTTTTTCTGCTCTTTGGCATCAGCGTCTTAAAATAGATTTCGATTTCGACCATATTTGATGATATTGACGATAAATATTGACACTGAGTGGTCGTGGCCGCGGTCTCCGACATTCGTTGGATCGATGGGATCGATCTGGGCTGCCCCAGTCCGTCTGTTTGTCCGGCCAATCGGCCTACCTCAACCTTCTCATGTGCCTTGGGTTGCCCTCCCTCGCCCTCGCTGTCTCTGTGGCTGGGGCATGTTGCACGTGTTGTGACAACCACGCAGACTGTCTGCGTGCCACCGCCAACATTGCCAACAGCCAACAGGCAGCAGGCAGTTTGCCCACGCCAGCGGCGCTTATCGTTGGTGTGGTTTTCCACCGCCCAACTTTGTTTTTAATCTATTTGCTCCTTGTATCTACAGTTTTTATATAACACACACACACATGGATACAATGGTCCGTATTCATAAACAATTTGCCGTGGCGGCCACAATTTGGTGCCACTTTCCCACTACCGTCCGCAGCCTGGACTCAGTGCCATGCGGCGTTGTGTGTTTGCCCACGGAATCGTCAGCGTCTCCGTCGAATCTCCTTCTCCGTCCGTATCCCTTGAGCTCCGTGTTGTCATCTTTTTTTTATTGTCTAGCACGTTTGTTTGCTTGGACGACTGTCCGTCTCACCATCTCTAGGGCTGTCCGAGTGGCCAACTGTCTGCTGTTTGTTTGTTTGTTGGTTTGTTTGCTTGTTGTTTCGCTCGCTTGGTTGGGCTTTGTTTGGCCATCGAAACGTCGCCAGGATCACCAGCCAGGCCATCAACTCAAATTGATTGCGCCAACGAGGGCCGAGGGATTTTGATCTTTGTGCTTTTGGCAGGCCAATTACGATTTCCTCGATGCTATCAATCGTCAATTTCAATTGGGCAGAGGATTTGTCCAGCTGTCAAAAGAAATCATACAAGATTTTTTAATTCCGAGCTTCGTTTTTCTTTACAATTCCCCGTAAATTTTATGCCTGCCAATTTCCTTGAAAGTCTCTTAGGTTTCGCATGGACAGATCAATTGGCCAAGTACAGTTGTGTTCAATTCCGATCATTCGATTGCCGTCGATGCATTCCAATTACCACACCGTTGGCTGCCGCTGCCCTCAACTCAACTCAGCTCGACTCGAACCCCGCGGGATGCTTATCAAAAATCACATAAATTTTTTATATTTCTTTTTTTTCACACAATTGATTTGCACACAGTCCAGTAGGGCAATCAAGAACGAGACCACAGCAGCGGCAACAACAACAAGCACAACTGTACTTGAGGCAACGAAGGCATCTCAATTGAGACAGTTAAGCAGAATCACCTTCAGTCTCAATTTAAAGTGAGCAGAAAGACAGTCAATTTGATGATTGGCTGGCTTTCGTCGCGCTCTTCAAATAATCTTCCATTATTTGCCACCAAAAACAGATGGTTTTTAGGGGTTTATTTTGAGGGTAAACTTTGGATCTTTAAAGTTGAGAAAACAAACAAAAAATAGACACAAATCGGGGACACAAGAAAAGGATTAAAGAATTGAAACAGATTAGTTTCTTAAGAGGAAGTTAACTTAGTTTCTTTCCAAGATCTCCAATCGTTTCTTTAAGATTGAATTCCATTCTTCAGTGGACTTAAAACTCGACTTGCTTATCATTTTGGCCCCTCCCTCTGGGCTGCCCTTGTCTTTCGTCACCCCACAAAATATATAAAGAGAAGTTCCCCCAACCCAAACAAACATACAAAACAAAAAAAGAAGCTTCCCCGACCCATCGATCGACTGACTGACTGACTGGTTTTTTCGGTAGAGGTTGACCACCGGGGTGTGAGTTATGGTTATGAGGTGATTAGATTGGTAATTTGAAGTCGGGTTGGGGGTCTCTCGAATCCGCTTGGCCATCAGCTGTTCGATTTATGGACGACCGACGGACTTAATGCCTGCTTGCCAATATCTTTTAATTAACTAGAATTTCACGCTGTTTTTCAACCCAATAGTTTCGCTCCGCTACCTTTATGCATATAAACAAAGATAGAGAAAAACCAACCGAAACTGAAACTGGAATTTGATAAACAAATCGAAATGGAATCCGAAGACTTTGGTGGTAATTTTTTCAGCTTTTTGTTGCTGACATTTTCTCAATAATCCAAGCCTAAAATGTAAACAATTTAAACAAACAAAGACGACTTTGATTGGAGTCGACAGGGGTAATTTGTTTAGAGATATTTGAGTACTCTAAAATCGGAGAAGTGTTTGAGATTAACTGCGAATTTTGATTGAGGGCAGTGGGG
>JBAMCP010001929.1:0-16607 GCA_037075105.1 Lissocephala sabroskyi
AAAAGTATGTAACATAGAGAAGGAGACGTCGTAGACCCCCCAAAGTTACCTCCAATATGGTTAGAATCAAAAGAGAAGTCGATCTAGCCTTGTCCGTCTGTCTGTCCATATGAACAAAAGGATCTCTAGAGTAACCAAATTTGGGATTTAGACTAGTTATATGTGCAAGCAGATCGAGTTTATCTTTTTTTTCGATGCCACGCCTCCTCCCCGCCCTAATTTTTTAAACACAAATACCCTTTACAAAATTTGAAATAGAGTTTTGGTTTCTATGGAAGAGTTGTGCGAAATTAAAATACCTTTCGAATGATATCATATACGACATATCTAGGATCAATGAAGAAAATTGAAATAAAAATGAAGACGACGTCACTATTTATGTGACGTCACGAAAGTGATGGTCGTCGGTTATGTCAATAGGGTATATCAGAGTCGGGGGGCCAAGTCGACTGTTACTTCCTAACTTGTTATTTTCTAGATTTTTCCAGATTTTCTTTAACTTTCTTATCTTCGTTTGCTTGATTGCAAAATGTACGGTTGGATTTTCTTCTCACCCCATCCCCTGATTTCTTTGTTCTTTGAGGGGCGTCAGTGACGCATGACGAAGAAGAAGAATTGAAGGCTTGCCGAGTTGACAGCTGATTGAACGATCAGTGGGAGTTGAAAATACAAAAGAACAAGTGATTGAACGAACTGATGAACTGGCTGATTGAAGCTATTTGATTGACGGTTTTGATCGTAAAGTGGTTGAAGGTGTCGACTGAGTTCAATTGAAGCTGTGAATTTATAAATTGAAATGTCGATTTTTGGTTGACTCGACGATTGATTGAAAGATTCGCCGCTTGTTTGGATTGAAGGTTGATCAATAGAACTCTGTTTGGTTGAAACTCAAATTGTATGATTCAATAAAAAGTGAAGTAATTGCCGTTGGTTTGGTTGAAAGGCCAATTGAACTTCAATTTTCCTGGCTGAAAGGTCATCTCATCGTTTGCTTGCTGAATTGATGACTTTATTGACTGGGTCATTGAAAGATCTTTCAAAACGAAGCACCTTCAACGCTTGGGAAAATTGAAAAGGCTTTTAATTAATTTCCCCCTGAACTTTTAATTTGTTTTTTGCAATTTCATGATTTTTGTTTTTCGTAGTTGCTTGCAATTTTGTTGCTCAAATTGCCAGTTTCAATTAAAACGGAAAAACAATTATAAATTTTTGCTACACCCACGCAGTAACTGGCCTCCTCCCCCCACCCCCTCTCTCCGCATCTCCGCATCTCCACTCGCTGATTCTCACCTCGCTATCTTCGTCTTGACGGCACGATCATCATGACGCTGCGGTTTAAGGACAGACAGACAGACAGTGATGCGGTCAGTGGATGGACAAAGAGAGTGGGTTTGTGGGAGGGGGAGGGGGTGGGGGGAGGTCCCTAATGAATCTGCAGTGACTCGACACGCCCGACATTCAAATTATTTGAAAGCAGGGACAACAAGAGCAAGAGGGGGTGGGGGGGGGGTCCTCTCTTAACATGCATTTGCTTTTTTCATTAACCGCTCGCCAGGCCTTCCGCTGACTTCACCCCACCCACGCAGTCAACTGGGAATTGTCAGTTCAACCGAAGAGCATGGAAAGTGGGGAAGGGGGTGGGGGGGGGGGAGGGGTACAGTAGACACATACACTTAATTTCGTTTTAATTAGCAATGAGCATAAAATAATTGCCAACACAAAGTCAGAAGGAGAGCGACAAACCCCCACGGTGGGTGGGGGAGCCTCGGGGACGCCACAGAAGTGACCTCAGGCTGACCGGCAGCCCGCGGCCCCTCCCACGCTGTCAGTCGTTTTGTCTCGCCCGGCATCCGCTTCATTGCGTTCTCCTCTTTTCCCTTCCCGGCTCTACTTAATTTTTGCTTAATGTCCATAATGAAAATACAAATTTTTAATTCGTTTTACGGCGCGGGGTTAATTTGGGTGCTGCAGGCGGATAAATAGATGAGTAGAAGGACAGAAGAGCAGATAAGCAGATGATCATAAGACAGATGAGCAGATGATCAGAAGTGTAGAGAAGACAAATGAGCAGATTGATCAGATGAGCTGATTGGCAGATGAATAAATGAGGAGGTGAGCAAAAGAGCAGAATCCAGATGAGCGGTTTATCAGTAGAATACTTGAGCGGAAATATAGTTGAGCAGTTGAACAGATTTGTTTTTAAACAGGAAATCAGTACAAGAACAAGACAACAGAGGAATAATTGAACAGATAAGAAGAGATGAGCAGAGCAGTCGACCAGATGAGGAGATTTCAGCGGCCTGAGAGTTGAAATTCATTTCTCTTCAATTTCAATGCTGAAGTCATGAGCAGAGCAATCGAGCAGATGAGCAGCTTTCGGCTGCCTGAGAGTTGATTCTTTTCCTCCAAACTAAATAAACGCTTTCAATTTGTGAGCTTTCAATTTCTACGCTGGCTTCAGTCTTCTTCAATTCATGCCCCCCCCCCTCCCCTCCCCTCCCCGAAGGAGACGTTCAGCTTCCCGCCGGGCAGCCGCTTAGCACAAATCGTCGACTTAAATGCTCAACTTGTAAAAAGCACACGCATCCCCCCACCCCTTGCCCATTGCACGCTCTGCTTTCAACCACTTCGGGGGCTTCAACCAGCAGCGCTGTTAGTTTGAGGGGAGGGGGGCGCCGACTTTGCCTGCATTCAAAAACCCCCAAATTAATGATACGCAATTGTGGCAAATTGCACGCCTTCGTACGGACGCCATTTTGTTTGAAGTGCGCTCGCAACCAGCCCCCCCCCCTCCCCCTCCCCCTCCCCTACGCCTAGCATCGCCTCAATTGTCGTCGTCGTGTGTTTTTTTTTCCATATTTTTCGCTTACCTTTCATGCTGCTGTCGACGCGTTGTCGTCGCTGCGGTCGCCGTTGTTGTTTCGCTTTTGTGTGCGGCCGCTGCCGCTGCCGGCGCCGACGTCGCTCGGTTATTAAAACGCGAAGCGGGCCGAGTTCGGTCGGCGGTGCTCGGCTGTCGACGCTTTTGGGCAAATTGTTTCCACTTCTCGTTTTATGCAGGCAAAAGTTCTTCCTTCCCCCCGCCCCCTGGCTATGCTGCTGCGTCACTTTCATTATGCTTGCTGCAGGGAGGGGGCGGGGGGAGTGGGTCAACTAATCAAAGTAGGCGGCAATGTCGTGCAGGGGGTGGGGGCGCCAAGTGCATGACCAACGGCGATGTCATCGCCATGCTGATAAGCTGCCCGCCCCCCTCCCCTGAAGTCCATTTTTAGTCGTAATTTATGGCTTGTTCCATAGAAACAGTCGACTAATCGCCAAGTTCTGATCGGCTGGTCACACAGGGCAAAGGGGGCGGGGCCAGGTCAGCCGAGAAATGCGTTGACAGACCGATAATTTCATCGGTTTTTGTTATCGACAATTTAAACAGACAGTGGGTTTTTTTCGGTGAGACTTCAAGATACCTTAAAATCCCGTTATCTGTCTTTGCTTATCAGTCTAATTAATGGGAGACCCAAAGTCCTTGCATCCTTCTTTTGGCTCCTAATGAGCTCGGCGCTTGTGGAGGCAACTGTACTTTCTGGAAAGTTTTGCAGAACTTTCCGCTGCAAACGGATAAGCACATTCGATTTTAATTAAAATTTTATGCAAATGTTGCCACGCCCTCTGGCCAAGTCCTGCGATTGCCGCCCCAAGGCGATTTAATTAAGCCCTCGCCGACTGTCTACCAAAAACAATTAAGCCAACACAACTGTACTTTCCGAAAAGCCGTCTCGAGTTTCTCGAAGGCAAAAGCTAAACAAAAATTAAAAGTAATTCGAAATATTTAGGCATATAAATCTTTGGAGGGGGCAAACAACAGGCAACAGGCTGCTGCTATCCTTTGCCAACTGATGGGGGCAGGGGGTGGGGGAGGCTTGGTAATGATGATGATGACGGAAAACGACGACTCGCGCGTTGGTCGAAAAGTTTTTTTGTTAGTTTTTTTTTGTGCTCTCCGTAAAACTTTTCGGTGCTTGCAGTGTTTTCTGAGCTGTTAGGCAGAAAAGCGAAGAATCGGAGAAGGGTTTACGGATGGGTGGGGGGGGGGGGGAGTGGTGGAGAAATCCTCAGGTCAGCGCGGGCACTTGGAAAGTTTAAAGTGGCAGCGGCTTTGAATGATTAGCCTAAGTTTTTAAGGCTCTTCAGTGGGTCCTTTTCCCAGCCCCACAGTCTGCAACGGTAAATTATCAGGGTTGCTTTGAGATAGCGCAAATCTGAAATAAGGAGTTCTTTAAATACGAAATTAAACCTTTTTCTGTAATGAAATTAAGTTAGGGATAAATTTTTTTCAGGGTTGCGGGAAAACGAAAATCTGGTTCCTAAGATGAAATAAGGAGTTCTTTAAATACGAAAGTAAACTTGTTTTCCTAATGAAATGAATTGGAGGATTTATTTATGTTTTTTTTATCTATAAAATCTGTTTTTAATATCCCCGTTAATTTCCTGGTATTAATGACTTTGTGTTTCAATTTGCCAGTTCGTTGGATTTGGAATTCATAAATTTTAATCGTTTTATTCATTCAATTAATCAAAAGGGAGAAAATAGCAAAGTTGTACTAAAAAAAAAAAAATACCCACGGAAAATATGAAAATTCTTAACGTACAAAAATAAAACAACAACCGTAATTGAAAAATTATGGAGACAATAAAAAAACCATAACAATTCATTTGTCGACGGGTTGGTCGCCCATCGTTGAGTGCTTTTGTTGTTTTTTTTTATTGTTTAATTTATGGGAAGTTGTTTTTGTTTTTCTTCTCAATTTTAATGCAGTCGATAGATCGGTGGGTCTGTGATTTATTCGATTATTTTGCTGGCTCGTTATATCGCCATTAAGGACAATGGATAATTGGGGATAAAATCAGCAGAAAGGGTATACAAAAATAAAGAGAGCTTTAGGAAAGGTTTTGTGGAATTCTTCCATATCTTTCATCAGTTTTGGTTGAAGAGATTTTGAATCCCTTAAATGCAAAAGAGATTGGGTAAAATTCTTCACATTTCTTATAAAATTTTCCTCTCCCTCTTGATTTAATGATTGGTGGATTCCTTAAGCCTTCTATCAGCATTACTATAGAATCCCAAGCTGCTTTTTTCTCTTTCTTTATATAGTTTAGTTCCCTAACAGAATCGAAGAGTTCTTTGTAATAAAACGTTTTATAGAAGATCTGTACCGGTTCTTTGAGATCTCTCTAATCTTTTTAAATAACCTAAACCCTCTTCAAGCGTTCCGGTCCCTAACTTATTCCCACTTTTCCTTATTCAACTCGACTTTGAAAGACGCTTCCTCCACTTTAGAAATCCTTCCATAAATTCCTTATATCTCCCATTAAAATCTCTTCTTCTCTTCTTCAAGGTTGGCTTGTTTGCATTCCTATCCCCCCTCCCCCCTTTTCGATAAAAAAATCACAGTGACATTTTTGCTGTTGACATTCTAAACGTGCCAGATTCGCATTTTTATAGATTCCCCAGTCGCGGCGGAGTATTTTATAGGGAATCCGAATGAGGAAATCCACGTAGTTGAATTGATGGAGTGCCAAATTGACAAATGATTGACAATTGGGCAGTTGCCGATCGATAGGCCGGCATGGAAACCATAAAAATTCTATTCGTGTTTTCCTTTCGGAAAAATTTCTGGAATTCCCGTCCACCCCGTCGCGATGTGAGGTTGCCAAAAAGTCACCACCATCGTTACCCTCATCATTGTCGCCGCCATCGTCCTTTCGGGAGTCCTTCGCGGGGTGACTTTGCGCTAATCAATCTTTGCGGGAATCATTTTCAATCTCACCCTTAGCGGCGTTGGCTTTTCTTTTAGTTTCGAGTTTTCCTCCGGCTCTTTTTTCTCAATTTAAATTCACAGAAGTTGGCGGGAGAGAAGTTGAAATTTTTGGCAGTATTTTTTTGTTGGCTCGGTTTGTTTTTCCATTCAATGCAGGCACCCGCATCGGATTTATTAATTTCGGATACTCTAATTTGTTTGGTATTCGGGTTTTGGGGATGGTTGGGTGTTTAGAGGACTTTTAAAGAACTGCAAGAAGTTTAAACAAAGAGAAAACAAAGTTGGTTGAAAGAAACTGATGGGTGAAAAAGAAGGGGTCCACGTTGAAGAAGGGAAGGAAATTAAAGGATGAAATTAAAATAAATTGAAGAATTCATTTGAAGACAATAGAAGAAAATATTGAAGTAAAGTTGGTTGAAATCTGGTTGGTTGAAGTAGGCATAAATGGAGAACAGAACATTGAAGAGAATGGAAGATAATATTGAAGTTGAAAGTTGGTTGAATCTGGCAGTTCCATCAGTCGACTTAATTGAAGAATGGAAGGTTAAATGCTGCCTGGTTGAAGGCCTCATGATTGAGAGAAGGATATTAAAGAAGAGATGATTGAAGATTAAATTAAAGAAGATTTGGTTTCAATTGAAGTGGTGGCTGAAATTAAAAGAGCCTAAAAACGAATAGTTGAACCATAGAACATTGAAGCAAGCGCTTCTGAGTGGTTGAAAGATCAAAAATGATTGAACAGTCGATAATATGATAACTTTGTGAGTGAACAACTTCTGATTGAAGGTAACTTCATTGAAGGTAAACAAAATTGAAAGAAAATCAAACCACTGCCACTTAGTCAGTTCAAGATCGATCAAAATTATAAAGTGAATACAAATTATTCCCTCAGAGTATCCACCAGTCGGTTTATATTCTTTTCGTCCGCTTTTCAGTATTTTTTCCACAGAATTTTTTCCGCCTTTTCATTTATTTCTGCGAAGTTTTCTATAATTTATTTATGACCAGGATAAATCGACGACTCGAATGTAAAGAGGAGTGAGGCAGGGAGGGGGGGGGGGCCGCCCGTTCAATGCCGCAATGCTGCAGTGTCCCTCGACCGCCGCCCCGCTGCCAATTTGTTTGTGTTAATTGATTTTTTTGTATCGATTTTGGTTGCCCGCCAACTTTTGTGGGAGAGGATTTTTTATATTTTTGGGGGGATGGGGGCGCTTCAATCGGAGTGCTTGTAATTTATGCGTCGAATTGAATCGCAAATTCGCATTCGGTATTGGCAAATATTTTGTCAGCTTGTCAATTGATAAGAAATCGAGGCCGGCGACCAGCGGCCCCGCGAATTTCTCGCCTTGGCGACCCTGCGATTCATTAAATTGGAATTTCTTGTTTTGCGGGCAACCATTCATAAAGAATTTAAGAAAGCCCTGGCAATTTTGAAGACACATTTTGGCAACTGTAAATTGCCTTTCTGGCCAAACTTCTGGACCGGTTCCGGGTCAGCTCCCTGGACAAACAAACCGAGAAACACAACCCAATGAGCTACTTAGTTGGCCCAAAACAAACACCCCGACACTCAGTCATCCACAGTCACACACTCAGCCACACACACACCCAGCCACACACACTCGCCTGTCACCCACACTCGCCGCCCGCCGGCTGTCTAAACAACTCGACTGAGTGGCTCTTCGGGTGGCTCGCCGGCCAAATTCAGTCGCATTTCGTAGGTTTTAATCTTAATTTTAGAGTAGTGCGCTTCCCGAGCCGTTGCAGGTGGTTAGTTGACATCCTGCCACGCCCCCTCACCCGCCCACTTCAACCCTCTCAGGCGTCTTATGCAAACAGCATGCACTTTGGTCTTAAGGATCTCGACGTCGTCGACTTCCTCCTAGGACACTTAACACGTTTGTGGAGGAGGGGGGGGGGATTTTCAGGTTGGTAAGCTTGTCATTCATTCGTTTGACTCGCCCGACTTCATTTCCATAGAATTTAATTATGATTTCATTTTTCGTCCTCAAACTTCTGTCCTTGCCGGCAGATGGATAAGCGATAAGTTCCACTCGGCATTCTTCACTGTGTTTGTTTACTGGGCGTGAATTAGCTGCCAAGGATGTGCCAGCGACATACAAAATATCCTGCGGCACAAAACCTGTGGGAAAAAGGGTTTCAAGGAAAACTCATTGGTTGGTTGAGCGAAAAGATGCATTCGGAGATTATTCAGGATCCGAATGCACGAAAGAAAGGATACAAAACAAATGCTTTCGTATATTTCATATGGAAAGCAACCCTGGAATTCCCGTTGTCTTTATTAAGCTTCGGGAAGAGTTAAATAAAAGCAACAAAGAAGGTTGAAAAAGGGAATAAATATAAACAGAATCTTTCAAAGTTTGATTTTAATTTTGCAGCCTCAAAGAAACCCTGAAATTAGAGCTCTTACATCAGCAAAGGATCATCTGCGAAAGTCAAGAAGAAAGAAGAAAAACTTCAATATAAAAAGAAGATGAAAAATGCTTCAACTTTTATAAAGAAAAGACTCCAAATCGAATAGTTGGAAGACTTTTAAATTTGACTCAGTTTAATTCCCATTTTTTCTTCAAATTGTGCACCTCAGAAAGAAAACAACTTTTGTGAAGAAAAAGACTCCCAAATAGAGAGTCTTTCATTTGGACTCAATTTCTTTAAAATGTGGATCTTAAAATTTGCTCAAATTTTATAAAGAAAAGACTTCCAATAGATGAGTTTAAAGATATTAAAATTGAACTCAATTTAATTTCTATTTGCTCTTCAAAAATACCTTAAAAAAATCAGAAAAATGCTTCACATTTAATAGAGAAAAGACTTCCCATCGCAGAGTTTAAAGATATTTAAATTCGACTTAAATTACATTCTATATGTTTTTTAATTTCTTGACCTTCAAAAAAGACAAAAAATCCATTAAATTTTTTGAAGAAATCAAACCCAATAGATAAGTTTAAGGACCTTTAAATTTGACTCAATTTTATTTCTATTTACTCTTCAATTTGTGGACTAAACTCGCCTTGAAAAGTGTATCCGCGGGTCATTTTAAATTTAGCGGTAAAGGAAAAATAATTTCATGAAATTTTTATTGCAATTTTCCAATCACAAAATGCCACAATGCCACGCCCTTCGCCCCCGCCATTAGGGCCGTGTTTGGTCATTAGTCCTGCCATCTGGTCAGCGGGTTCATTAAAATGTTCGCACAGTTCGTGTGAAATTTTGTAATTGGCAGAAATTCGGCATCAATTAAATGGAAACGGGGAAACCAAAGTCTGTCCGCTGTCCGTCCGCCGTCCGTTGGTCGAAGGCAATTTAAATTTATAAATTTTTCGCCGCCGCCGCCGTGGGGGTCAAATTGGTGGCCCTTTTCCGGCCACTTTGACATTTTTTGCTTTTCCTTTTTAGAAGCTTTTCCGAGTTTATCATAATTTTGCATCGGGGGCGGTGGTAAATTCTTGAAATTGTTTTCAAAAATGTGTCAGCATTTTGGGTCCGTGAAAATGCGTTGGGAATTTTAATGAGGGCGGCCAGAAATCTCAAGGAAGCCAGCTCACCTCGGCAGTGGCTTAGGCCGCCGGCTTGTGTCCTTTTTCTTCTTCCTCTCCGTCGTTTTGCATATTTTTCCATTAAAAGGCGATTTAAATACCAAAAAAAAAACTCCCTGACACTTTCAACCGCCTTTCTGGCCGGGAAAAGTTCACCTGCCAGCAAAAAGATTGAATTTTATAATAAATTTTCACCAGGCCAGACGGGGCGACCCCCACCGCCGTCGTCCTTGCCAAGTCATCCAGTCCTTCATCCCGACGGGGCAGCATCTTGGCCTGGGGTAATTTATGGGCAAGCGGGCGGGTTAAGTCCTTGGCAATTTCTTCTACGCTTCCTTGCTACATCCTTGCCACGGTATTTCCTATAAATAGAGGAATGTTGGTTATTTTCCCGGACGCTTTTCCACTTGGCCAATCGAGGGAAATTAAAGCGAATTCGCCGGAGCGGCAAACTTTAAATTTACTTGATTTATTTCAATTAAGTGTGAATAGTTAAGTTAAAACGTTTTCCTTTACTCTTTGTTTCCTTTCAGGTAAGGATTCGCTTATTCAATTTACAAGGATGTGAGGGAATTGAAATCCAAATTCATTGGGGGATCCTAAGCCGTCGAAACGAAAACCGCACAAACTGATGTTCTCAGAATAATCATCATTTATTTAGATAAGTGAGAGAGTGTGGGGGGAGGGGGAGGGGGTGGATAGGGGAAGGAGGCTGCGTGTGTTTGACAGTTGGAGAAACCACAGAAATGACAAATCAACTGGGGTAACCGCAATTTGAGTTTTATTCGAAAATTACGCATACGCCAGCTTACTAGAGAGGGAGGAAGCGAGATTGAGGGACTGAAGGAGAGAGAGACTCTAAAGACAGAGAGAGAAAGAGAGATAACAAGAGCAGCAAGCGCCTTGAAAGAACCTTGGGAAAGGGAGAAGACTTTGAGAACGAATGTAGTTCTAAAAAAGCCAACGGGAGGAGAGATAAAGAAACCCCAAGTTTGTATGAAATAACAGAGATTATAGAAGACAAGAAGACTGAGAGCTTTAAGATCCTGAGAACACATACATAAGATCCCTTTAAGTTCCCTAAACAGATCCCGAGATTTCTTTGTCTTTCCCTAGACGAAAACAGAAGAGAGAATAAAGAACCGAGAAAACCGTCAAATGAAATGATCAGAGCTGTCGGTGAGGGGAGGTGGGGTAGAAAATTACAGGCTGCAATTCATAAGAATCGCGTAAATCGCTTAAATCAGCTTAAGTGCCATAAATGGACAACCCGCCGAGCGAGCAATCCACTCGCCCGGCCAGTCCACCGCCAGCTTCATACGATCCCTCCCCATATCGCCAGGCCGCGTCATATCGCCCTATATAGACAAATCAACTGGGCAGTTGACGTCGCCTCCGATTCGGACTCGGAATCAAATCAACTAAACCTTCAATTGTTGGGCAATCAGGCAAAGAAAGCACAACGAAATGGCAAATAATGCAAATTGCAAATTACAGACACTTCAAGTCTTTCATTTCCGAGAGACATATAGACAGTTGGACAAATGAGCAGATGGACAGAGAGACGGATTAAACAGGCAGGCTGTAGACAGACGAGAAGCAGACAAACGGGCAGAACAGGAAAGATGGATAGAGAGCGAGAGACAGAAAGTTGAGTTGATTTGAGTTGAGAAGACAGTTGAGCAGATAGATATGCAGATGGGCAGAAAGAAACTAGCAAAGAGATCTTGCCCAACTCGATATTATCACCTCTCTTCAACCTTTTGATAACCTAGAAAACCTCATAAAATAATGAAATTTAAAAACGCCTTGCGGTGCCCATTTGACTTCTGCCCATTTGTCCAAGTCGGTCAATGGGTCAGTCAATGAAGCCCTGCCAAAAAAAAACCTGCCACATTGGCAAATTGAAATGCTGGCAAATTGAAAATAAACAAACAAATTAAAAATTCTTCGGCCCACGAAATTCCAGCGCGGAATTTTGAACTCGCGCCCGGCGGTTTTGTTTATAGAACGAGGAATTTTATATTGAGATTTTCAATGTGTGTTTTCCGGTGAAAAGATGGGGAAAAATCTTTGCTGAAAGATTTTTGTATTTAGAAGAAGGGGAGGAGAAGGGGAGGTTCTTCATTAGGCAGCCTTTTGTGCTTGCCCCCGCCTCCTTCATTTAATGTTAATCCTTTTCGAAAGGATTTTCCGCGCCGTCGTTGGCGGCCCGCGTTGCTGCCTTTCAGTTTCAATCAACTGTGGATAGAGCTGCATATTTTCAATTATTCATGCACCGCCACATCCACAGCAGACCAGAGTTGCCACCCCTCCCCCACCCCCTCCTGTGGTCGCTTTGGCGCCCCCGCCTTTTGCTGGGGAGCTTCGGTTTTTGTCTAGAATTGCAACCACATTGCGCTGGTCAGGGCCGCACAGACAGACAGCCAAGACCGACGGCCTTACTGTCTAGACACGTGGGTAGGGCGGAGGGGTGGGGGGAGGGGTAAAACGCCTGCCAAGTCGCTGAAAGCAGGTAGCCAGCACTTGCAGTCGCCCTTTTGGTGCCCTTTGTTTGCGTCTTTCAACTAGAAAAGTTGAAAAGTTTCTCGTTGGTATTTCAATTGTAATGAACTCGCAGACAGACAGACGGGCCCAGGGTAGCGGAGAGGACGGAGCAAAGTTCTTGATATGTCAATTGAATGGGTAATTAACTGGACAGATTTGGCAGTGGAATATTATCGACTAAAGGGTCGGACAGCTGGTTGAATTGAAGGGTAATTTTCGGAATGAGATTTCTTTTCATTGAAGGCGGAAATTATACCCTTCAATCTGCAAAAGTTACCCTTTTAATTAAGTTTCTCTGGTTTTACTTTCAACTTCAAATAATTTATCAGCTTTCAACTTTTCTTGCAGGCAACTTTGTCGACTTTTTTCAACTGAAATTATTCACCTTCAATTTTAATTTGCTTCAATCCCTAAGAGTTACCCTTTCAATCAAGTGCCTTATTTCAATTCGAATGTGCTTTCAATAAAGTTTTTTTTGTTTTCACTTTTAACTTCAACTAATTTATCAGCTTTCAACTTTTCTTGCAACCAACTTTCTTAGCTTCTTTCAACTGAAATTGTTTTCCATCATCAATTTAGCTTTGCTTCAATCAGTTAAAGTTATCTTTTCAATTTAGTTTCCCTCTTTCAATATCAGTATTGCTTTAATAAAATTTCTTTCTTTCTACTTTCAACTTTAGCTAACCAATCACAGCTTTCAACTTGTTTTCTTTCAACCAACTTTATTCAACCTCAGCTTTAATTGACTCAACCGGCAGTTTGTCTTATTAGTTGAATGGGCGGTAAGATTGACGAAATGGGCGTGTCGGTTGGTTGGTATGGAAATTTGTGATTTTGTCGGCCGGAAAGACCGCAACAATTGAAATTAATTAGTTGCCTGCCATAATTCGATTAAGAAGCCAAAATTCTTGGCCGGATTAACACCCCAAACCACTTTCCCGCCTGGCTGTCCTCCTCAGCCTGTTGAACTTTCGCAGTCACTGCTTCTTCTTCTTTTTCAAGATTATTAAACGATTGCCAATGGCAACCCCCAACTCCTTTTCTTCAGCTCTTCTCGACGCAATTGAAAAGGAGAACAAAAATTCGCTTTAAATTTAAATGGATTTTTTTGTTGTGTGTGCCGGGGGGCGGTGGGGGCCGCTTACCCTGGTTTCGTTTAACACCAAATGTGAACTTTGCCCTTTCACCCCCCACTCCACCGCCAGTCAGGCCGTCTCTCCTCGTTGGCATATTGAAAACTTGGCCCACAAAACATCAACGACGACGACGGCGATTACAATGAAGGCAACAGCTTGAGCCGCATTGACGCCTCTGGCAAGGGATGGGGTGTGGGGAGGGGAGGGGGTGGGGGTGGCTATTGATGTTGCCTGGCGGTGCGCTTGGTCGTCGTTCAATGCGGTCGGTTGTCATGACGGCGGCATCCGGCCGACCAGCCGGGCTTCCATTTTCAGCCTCCCCTTTGATTTTTCTGGCTAAAAGGATCGCCGGGGGGAGGGGGGTGGATTTGTTGGTTCGGCAATTGCAAATCAATTTGAGCAGCTGGCGGGCTTATAAATCAAAAAGGGGGGAGGGGGCGGCAGGTGCCAGCGGCTGGCAATTGGCCAGGCCAACAAAGGAAACTCTAAAAAGTGTGAAATTCTGCTGTCCCCCTCGCGTCATGCAAATGTGCGGATGAGATGGCAACCCTGGCGCGGGTCGGTTGGGCTTTTAGTTTATTGGCAAAATGAAATAAGGAAGCAATTTTAACAAATTTACAGGATAAAAAACGAAATCAAATCCCAGCCAAAAAAGGAGGTGGGGTGGGGGGGGGGGGAAGAGTCCTGAATCAGCAAATGAGAATAAACGGCATTAAAAATAAGAGAAAAAAAATACGAAACATAAAATATGCGGCCCCCAAAAAACATAAGAAGAAAGGAGCACAAATTACAGGGCAAGGGGGTGGGGTGCCAAGACAGAAGGTCGAAGGGTCGGCAATTCGCCGGCTCATCGCTCGATTTGCTTAGGAGGCAGCGCAAAGAGCGTGGGGGTGGGGGGAAGGACGACGACGAGCCGGCGGCGCTCGGCAGAGGGAGAAATGAAGAATTGACCTGGCAATTGAAAGGAAATAAGCTGCTTTCTCCCGGCTCCATTCCTCCCCCCCCCCCCCACACACACACACATACAGAGATTCCAGTTTGCTTGACCCCAACATCCTTGAGTGGTGGAAGGGAGGGGGAGGGGGAAGTGGGCAAAGTCTCTGCTCTTCCTTGAAGTGATTGATGGCTGGAATGCCTGAATTATTGACGGTCTACGGCGGCAGGACTCGCTGAGCCAAATTATCAGACAAAGAACAAAATTATGTGTTAAATTTTGTTGTTGGTTTTTTCGGAGGATGTTTCGCCGTTAGTTTGGGATGTTATCTACTGAAAGAGGGTGGGGAGGGGGGGGGGGAAGTTGGAATATTTGTTTACGAATTTTCTGCATGCTCCATGAGCTTGGAAGGCAACGAAAAATGGCCCACAAATTGCTGGCTTTTTGGCCTTTTGCCAGCCTGGCAATCGCCAATCCTTCATTTTGTAGTTCTTAGTGGGAAATTCTAGTTTGGGAATCTTTTTTAAAGTAGAAAAATTCCTCATTTTTAAGTTTCCCAACGCTTCTATTTTTTCCCAGCCTTGTTCTTCATTTCCCTCTGTATTTTTATACCCTCTACCTGAAGGTACAAGTGTATAATGTGTTTTTGCGAAAGTATGTAACATAGAGAAGGAAATGTCGTAGACCCCACAAAGTTCTACCCAATATGCTTCGAATGATTAGAGACATCGATCTAGCCGTGTCCGTGTGTCTGTCCGTATGGACAAAAGGATCTCAAAGACTATGAGGGCTAGAGCAATAAAATTTTGGATTTTCACTCGTTATATCTGCAGGCGGATAAAGTTTATCTTTTTTTTCGATGCCACGCCCCCTTTCCGCCCTTTCGGTCGGGTCTCCTTAGCCACAATGCCTGTTAAAAGTTTTCGACACTGACACCAAAATAAAAAACAAAATTGAATCATAACTTGAGAGATTCTTTTGGATCTGGGTGAAATTAAAAGTGGGACATCGATAGGGAAAGGCACTGGCGAGGTCCGAAAGTTTTTTCTGCTAATGTATTCAAAAAAGGATATTTAACGTGGCTTGTTAGTCCTCAAATTTATTGAACCCTCTCTCTGCACGTCCAGGTGAATCGTGTCACACTTCGTGGATCATCATTTTAATTGTTTTTAAGGAATAAGAAAGTCCATGCCAACCGTTCCACATGATACCACGGCCATCTGACGTTTCACCCGCAGTTCCAGCTACGTAGAGGCCATTTAAATTGCTAAAATAAAATCAGAGGATATTATGAGTTTAAGCTTGTTAACGTATTTTAGTTACCATTGATAGCAATTGTTGTACCACCATCCGTTGTCGAAATAATCCGCACAATTTCCACTCAAAAACCCGTCATTATCTTTATCGAAAGTGGAAAATTGACGGCCCTCATGGTATCTCAACGAATCTCCAGCATTTCCATTAAAAGATCCCAGTGATTTTAATTTGTATTTCTCCTTTTCACTGCCCACCGCAAAGTTCGAATATCGAGCGTACCGGTTTTGGCCCTGGAAGTCCTCCAAATAAATGTAAAGTTCATATCCTTTCTTGGCTGTGATTTTGTGCAGTTTCTCTAAGCCAATCCAAAAATTGGACTTAAGATCCCCAAAGCCTTCTTTGTAGTCGTTCCAATTGCGAGTGAAGTTAACCGAGCCATCCACGCGTTGTTGGATTACCAGCCAACCAGGACCGGCAATTTCGGCATTACAGGATACCGTGAAAGGACTCGAATCGGGCAGTTTTATAGTATGAATCGCGGAGTCATTAAAAGCCGCGCATGAGCTGGGGTTAATCTCCTTATCGATCTGCGATTTTAATCTGCTTAAAGGAAAGCTTTGATATATCAAGAAAAAAAAACACAATGTTGATGAAAAAATAAAAAAATAAAAACACAATTTATGTTTCATTTTATTAAATTTTTCAATTTCGCAGTCGTTGGGCGGATGAATTCAAACTGGCAAGATCGTTCTCTGGATTGCCTCTTTATTGAAATTAATCTGAAAGACAAAACAAAAACAAATTATCAAATTATTCGGGGTCTTAAAATAAGCAAAGTTGATAACATTTGGACTAATTTTTAAGTTCCTGGTCTAACTGTTTGTTGACTGTTGGTTAAATTGGTTAAATCTTAATAACGTTACAATTTTTAAAATAGTGTTTTGGTTTCTATAGAAGAGTTGTGTGAAATGAAAATACATACCTTTCAAATGATTCTAAGCACGACTATCTATGATTAATAATTGTTAAGAGATGTGGATCGCTCCGACATCAATGAATTCACTTTTTGTACTGAACTTTATTGAAGAAACGATTCCTTTTTATACATTTTTTACTTATTATCTTAGGATCTAAAATTTACAATTATATATGGTAGCGTATACAGGCTATAATTTACATGTACCTATTTTATCAATTTTTCTCTTATCTGTAGTTCACATGTTGAAGACCTGCATAGTTGAAGACCTTCAGATGTTGAAGTATTTGCATAGTTTTATCTTACTGATAGTTTACATGTGGTGTAAATTCTTGTCCCTTTGATAAGGGATGTTTGGGTTTTTCCTTTAAATGTGGACTGTATGTT
>JBAMCP010001930.1:0-12710 GCA_037075105.1 Lissocephala sabroskyi
TTCAGCAGTATGTTGGGCAGACATAAATTTTGGCATCATGTTACCAGCGTTGTTGCTGGCGGGGGTTTTCCAATTTTCCCGTCCGCCGCCGCCAGTCTGTCCGTTTATCTGTCCGTTTGTTTTACGGGAAATGAAGCGAAACGTGGGTATTTTTTTTTTATTGAATCAATAGAACCACATAAATTTGGGAAACAAATTTAACAGATAAAAATTAAGATAAATGAAATTTATTGAAGCAAAGGAAATTTAATATAACCAACTCAGGTTTAAATTAAAGAAATTATTATATTATTTTAAAAAATTAAAAGAAAATATCTAAAAAGAAAGAAACAAATTAAAATTAAAATTTTTAAAGGAAATGATATTTGAGAATTTTTAATAAAAAGTTACCAACTCAATTTTAAGTTTTCAATTTAATAAATTGAATAATTAAAAAAAAATTGAAATAAAATACCTAAAAATATAGAAGCAAATTAAAATTTTAATTTTTTAAGGAAAGGATATTTGAGAAAATTCAATATAAATTTGCCAACTCAATAACCAGTTTCCAATTTAATAAATTAAATATTATTTTTAAAAAAATTTTAAATTTAATACAAAGAAATATAGAAACAAATTTCAAATAACAAACTCAATTATCAGTTATCAATTTAATAAAATAAATATTATAAAAAAAAATTAAATATAATACCAAAAAAATAAAGAAACAAATGAATATTTTAATTTTTAGAAGAAATTATATTCGAGAGAATTTAATATAAAATCACCAACTCAATTATCAGTTTTCAATTTAAAAAAATAAATATTATTTAAAAAATTCAAATATATAAAAATGTCGTTCTTTTAGGAACATTTTAAATGCTTTAAGTCTGAATATCTCCAATAAGAAACTTAAGAACCTGATCTATAAGCTGCCTAAGTTACCCATAAAGCGTATAAGAGACCTAATCAGTCCGTCCTTTGAAGGAATTAAGTTCTCAAAAAAAAAAATATCATATTACTGGAAGGAAAAAAACTTAAGAATCTGATCTATAAAATAACCCAGAGACCCATACAGCATATAAGAAGCTGCCTGTTCCCTGAAGAAGTTGAGCTCTCCAAAAATATCATTATTGGGGCTGGGGCACTTGCATATTTGGTGAGTTACATATTTCGGCCAGTGGCGCGGCGCTGCCCGGGACACGTAGGCAGTCGGACAGAGAGGCAGTGAGGCAGCGAGACAGTCGGCCTGGCGGTGGCTGGCAATGTCGGTGACGGTGGTGCTGGTGGTGGTGACGACGTCAGCAACGACAACGGCGACTGCATCAAGTTGACCCAGTTTTCGCTTTTCATATGCACCGTGGTTGAGATTGCGCCGCCCGTCCGTCTGTCCAACTGCGTTGGTTTGTCTCTATGGCTGACGTCCCTCGAGCAGGTCTGTCTGTCTGTCTGTCCGACTATCTGTCTGCTGCAATAAATTGTCATGTTTTATTTTGTGAAAATTATACACCAACACAGACACGCAGACAGTTGCGGAGATATTTTTATATATGCATTTGGGTCTTGTTTTATGTTTGTCAAATCAATTTAAGGCGTTTGACAGTTTTGTACAATTTTCAACGTCCCCCCCACCACACACACTCGCACACTCGCACACACACAAGCACACACATTTCTTGGCTGCCCAGCTCACCAAGTGCTCGGGGAGAACTGCCCAGTGCACTTATTCAATTTAATGTTTGAAAGGCATAAAATTTCCCACTAAACTAGTTTTCCGCTTGATTTTCCAACATTGTAACAATTCTTGGAGTGGGTGGGGGGTACGGGGACTCTATTTGTATCACAATAGGCAAATCAAGAAAGCGTGTGCACATGGGCAGATTTTTTTGCACACAAATTGCGCAATATCGAGGGAAAAGGAAAACCAAAGGAAAAGTAATTTCATAGAATTGCTGGAGGGGGTAAAAATTTCACCTTAACCTCATCATTTCCCGCGAGGGGGTGGGGGGTGCTGCCGTCAGGTGAACCACAAGGCAAAGTCAATGCACTCGCACGGCCGCTGGTGTGTGTGTGTGTGGTGTGCGTGTTTAAGTTTTGCAATAATTTCATTTTCAATTTTAATTTCATTTTCATTTGCTGCTCTCTCTCGCCGCCAACGCGCCGCTCTCTTTTCAGTCACGCTGCGTTGCTCTCTCTCTCTCTCTCTCGCTGTCGCTGTGGGCAGAGAGCAATGAATGCGCATTGCGCCCCCGCCCCCTTGGCTAGTTTCACTTTCACTAATTATGTCACAATCGATTAATGATCATTAGTGGCCGCTGTTATCGACATTTATTTGTTGTTTATCCGGCCCACCCCCACCCCCCTCCCCTTCGACTGTAACCACCACCGTTTGGGCAAAGCTTTTTGGCCGAAAATTTTCGTGTAGTTGGCAATTTCAAGGGTTGCTGGCAACGCCTCAGACAGCTTAGATTTTGTTGCCCTAGGCCGGGCCGCGGGAAAAGCTTTTTCCTTGGCATAGATTTTTAACCCCAGGAGCAGATTCCGTTCCTTTGAAAAACAAAAAAAAAACCTGTTGCCTTTGCAAGCTTCCTGTGTCACGCCGTTTATCTGGGAGATAAAAAAATTCTGCAAAAAAATGCAACTGCACTGCCGGCAGAGCCACGGGCAGCGCTGCCTGCGCTCTCCGCTCTCTCGGGCGGCTCGGCTCTCTCGGCTGTTCTGCTGGAATTGCACAAAGAAAAGTGAATCGTGGGGCTTTCGTGTGTGTGTGTGTGTGTGTGGGTCGGGCGATTGTGTAAGTTGACGTCGCTGCCCGCAGCTAGAAGCAGAGGCGGCGGCGGCTGCAGATTAAAAAGCAAGAAAAAAAAAACTTGTTTTCAAATTGCCTTTTATTTCGGCTGGCAACACTGTCCGTCCGGCTGCAATTGCAATCGCCCCTTGCACTCACACACACACACGGACGGACAGACGGACGGACGTAGGCATTGTTGGCGTTGCTCAGTTTGCGCAACGATTATTTATAGTGGCGCGTAATTAGAGCACTCGACGGCCTCAGCAGCCGGCAGCGCCGCTGCAGAGCGCTTTCAACTATGCGGCGGCCGGCAGCTGCGACGCCGGCAGCGACTGCAGCCAGACGACTGCTTGTCTGTGTGACTGACCTATCTCAATGCAATGCGGCTTGTTCCCCCGCCCGAGTGTTGTTTTTTTTCGTTCTTCGTTCGACTGCAGCAACTACCGTTGGTACATGTGTTTGTCCCCCTGCCCCTTGTTAATCACGGTTACTGTGATTTCACGTTATGTGACAAAGTGTAAAACACAAATGAGGGTCAAGGCTGTGACCAGTGAATTAAAATTTATTTTCTTCTTCTTTTTCCAGCCGAAACTCTCCAACCACAGGAAATAACAAGTAAGCGCCATCTAGCGACCAAAAATGTCCAGCACGTAAGACAAACCAAAAATGGCCCCCGAATTTCGCACATGTTAGGCGCCCAATGGACAACAAAGAGGGTGGAGAGGAGGGAAGGGGGAGAGAGGAATGCCCAAAATTTTAAACAATTGAAAAATACTGAACGACGCAAAAACCGCTAAGTACTTTCATAAACAATACATCAGTCGGACCGGACGGGCCGGGCCCACACCCAGGGGGCTGGGGATGAGCAGGCAAATAAGCGAGAGAATCTCCAGCAGCCCTTGGCTGGGGAGACTGACTGACGCACTTGACACTTGAAGAGGGCTTCTTTTTTTTGGGGTGGGCAGTTTTGTTAGAAAAGCACTTGAAATCAATTTCGTTGTCTTCGCTTCTTTCGCCCAGAATCTTCTATTTTTCTAGTCATGCGCGAAATTTCCGCATTGCCATAGATAATTAGGCGTTAATTGCATAAATCAATGAATCGATGGGTCATGAACCAACGATCATCATCATCTTGAAGAGTTGAGGAGTTGGGCAGTTGAGAAAATGAGCTATGATTATCTTTGAACTGATGGTGGGGATTTGAGGTGATGGGGAGGGAAACGTTGTTAGATCGGAGATTAAAGCAGCCTGTAAAATTATAAAGAGGAAGATATCTAGGAATTGTAAGATTAAAGACATAGAAATGGTTACTTGGTAAGTGTGAATAAGAGGAGTCTAAGAACTGCAAAGGTTTAAAGACATCTAAAAAAAACCTAGCCTAGGTTACTTGGTTCTTGAGAATAGAAAACCTAGAGAAATGGTCTTCCATAAAATAGAACATTGTCGTCTTCTATGAATTGAAAGAAAAAGGATCTATTAGTTCGGTTAGTCAAGCAGTCTTTTCGTATAGGAATCCAGGAAGAGGAAGCGATTCTTAGAAATATTTAAATAATCAAGAGATCATCTTTTTAAGAACAGAAGAAATCTGTGAATAATACTGATCAAAAATCATCTCTCAAAGATGTTGATAATATTATAGAAAACCTGGATAATTAGTCTTTCATAAAATAGAACATTATCGATTCCAGTAAAGCCGTCTTTTCGTCTAAGGAATCAGAAAGAAGAAACCATCTTTAGAAATATTTGAATATTGAAGAGATCATCCATCTGAGAACAGATGAACAGAAATCTCAATTCGGTTGAAAGTAGAAAGCCTGGAAAATGAGCCTTCCATAAAATAGAACATTATTATCTTCAGTAAAGCAATGTTATCGCATAACTAACCTGAAAAAAGCGATTCTTTAAAGTTCGAATATTCAAGAGATCATCTATCTGAGAACAGATGAAGGGAAGTCTCAATACTGTTGAAAATGGAAAAAACCTGGAGAAATAGTCTTCAATAAAATAGAACATTATCGTCTTTAGGCAAGCAGTCTTTTTGTATAAGAAACCTGAGAAAAATAAGCGATTCCTTAAAGTTTGAATATTCAAGAGATCATCCTTTTGAGAACTAAGGAAATTTTTGAATAATATTGATCAAAAAACTAATCTCTCTAAGAAAAACGAAACTAGATGCTTGAAATAAAATTTAATCTGGCGGATCAATAAAAAACTTTTTTCAGTTCATATCAGAATTATAGGGAGGAGGTTCACCCAACTTCTTCAAGATCATATCAAGATCATAGGAGAGGGGGGAAGGCTCACTTCTTCTTCTTCTTCTCCTTGAAAGAAACCAGAAAAAAGAAACAAAGATCGCCGTCTGGCAGCCAACAGAGCGTGGAGAGAATCAGCCAAGGAAACCGAGACTAGCGATAATCATCGGCTACTCGTAGAGTAGATTCCTTTAGGAGAAGAGGCTGAGGGGAGGGGGCGGGGCAGTCGGACGGGCGATTGACTCACCGTTGTAACGGCACTCGGCTGGGTCGGTTTTTTATGGGCAGTTAACACCTCAACGCACTTCCAGCGAGCAGGACATGAGAAAAGCCGCTTAAAATTGCCGGCTCAATCAATCAGAGCGAACGGGGATGACGGCCGTCCGGCAGACTTTCCCCGCCGCACAGTGGGGCAAAATCGTTTCATTGGCTTCGCTCTGACAGTGTCTGAAAATATTCTAAGGAATTTCAACCACTGTGGCTTCGTTCCCGGGGGACAACAAATGACACAAAGCAAAACTCGCGAAATTTTTGTATTTTTTTTTTAACTTTTTGTTTTCGTTTTTTTTTACGTTCGGTTTGTATGCATATATAAATTTTAACATCTTGTTTTTTTTTGGCGTTTGTTCTGCTCTGATCTTCACGCCAAAATAAAGATACCGAGGGAGTTTCTTTTTCTGATTCTCTGCCTTTTTTCCTTTTTTTTCTTTTTCCTTTTTTTGAGGATTTTTGGCATCTTCTTGTAAAGGTTTTGACTTAATGCAAGTCGAGCGAAATGAAATGCGTTTTTTGATTGCATTTCATTAAGTTCTTTTTTTTAATACCCTTAAGTTTGGAAGAGGAACACAGGGTACGTTAGTTTGAGGGAACTAAAGGATTATTCAGTTTAAAGATTCGCCAATAGTTTTATTTAAATTCTTTTCTTAACCTACTGCGAGTTTTCTTACTTTAGAGATATATTAAAGATCCCATGAGTTAGCTAATTAATAAAACCTTGATATACATATATATACATATAATCTATGGGATTCGGTTTTCTTTCCCGCAGGCACTTTGGGTGGTTTTTAAGCACCTTTAAAATCGATTAAGAATCAGAAAGGATTAATTTCTTGGAGTCTTTTTAAGATTTTTTAGAGATTCCTGAAAGTCTTATTTGATTACAAGCCTTATAAACAATAGATTCCTTGAAACTAATATAATTTTGATTTGATTAAAAACCTTTTAAAAAAGTAGTTTCCTCCAAACCAATACCAATTTGAAACCAAGTTTATTAATTGATCAAATCTGAGTTCCTTTCATTTTTCCCCTAAAAATTAAGTTATATCTTAAACTCTGTAATTTATAGAGAATTAAAACTTCGTTGTTTTTATTTGAACCCATCATCTCCCAGTTTTTTTCTTCAGTTTTCGCTGTCCTTTTTTTGGGGGGGCTGGTGAGGAACTGAATTTTGATTTTTGTTTTCTGTTTTTGGGTTCTGCTCTCTGTCGCTTTGGGTTTTTTTCAGAGGCATTTCAAAAATTTATGCAGACTTCAAGATTGTTAATTTTTTTCCTGTATTTCAAAGCGGGGGACCAGCCGACTTGTGGCATTTTTAACAAGCGCCAGTGGCCAGGAAGTGTCTCCTCGCATCCACAAACTACCCACGAAATTGAAATGTCTATATATACATATATATATGGTATTATTGGATCGGTTAGTACACTCATTCGCAAATCCAATGTGCCGAAAAATAAATACAAAAAAAAATAAATGTACTCTGTTGGGTCACACGAATTTTCGGAGCCGCACCTTTTGTGAGGCCCATGAATCATTTCTACTTGGCATATACGCAGATATCCGATTCATTATATAGATATGTAAATATCTCTCTCCATTTACATATGTGTTCCACTTTGCCAGCAGCAAAAAAAAAACAGCAAACCGACGACAACACCGACCACAGCCAAGCGGATCTCGGGGATCTCTGGGGCACGCATTCAAATGTAATTTTTATAATCTGTAATTTGGAGATATGTTTTTTTTTGGACGACAGTTTTGGGTTGTTGAAATTTTAATTAAATTGTTCAAATCCCCCAAACCATTCATAAAATTTAATCCGCTCCATAAACCGCTTTCGAGGCGGCGAATTTTGCTCTCCGAATTTTTTCCCTTCAATTAGCTGCCAATAAAAAAAACCGCCACATATGCAAATTTAGAGCGGTTTTGTTTGTCTAACAATTCATTTTGTTTATATTAAAATGCATAAAAAACACGAGAAAAAAAATAACAGAGAATAAAGTCTGAGAAAACAAAATATGGCAAGCGGTCGGTTTTTTTTGTGCTTTGGCTTGGTTTCAATTTCGGTTTTCAATGTGAAGGTCAAAGTCAAGGCAGCCCCACCACCAATCGCCCCACAAACCCAACACCAAAGACGGGAAAAACAAATTTCAAACTCTCAAGATTTTAATTCGGAGACAGAAAATCTGACGACTTTCAGGAGGTTCTTGGGATCATATACAGATCTTTATATTAAATGGGATCTTAGGGATCTTAGAATTACAATAGATGTTAAGGATCTTGGTATTAAGCCTATAAACCTATAAAGAAAAAGAAACTATCGCTAAGAAGTAGGAGGAACTTAAAGTCTTTAAAGCAAACTTTATTTGACATTTTAAATCTTTCAAAAAAACTTTATTTGGAGAACTCAACGAATTCCACGATTCTAAAGATATCAATTCGAAACCTTCAAGACAAAAAACCTGACGACTTGGAACTCAGGAGATGCTTGAGATCGTAGATCTTTATATTGAATTAGGGATCTTAGGGACCTTAGAATTAAGCCTATAAGTCTATCAAGAATAAGGAACTTTGGCTAAGCAGTTAGAGGAATTCAAAGTCTTTAAAGCAAACTTTATTTGGAATTCAAAGTCTTGAAAACAGACTTTATTTGTAGCACTCAACAAATTCCACGAATCTCAAGATTTCCATTCGAAAACTTGGGATCATAGGTCTTTATATTAAATGGGATCTTAAGGATCTTAGAAACAAGCCTTTAGCCAAGTTAGAGAAAATTAAAGTCTTTAATACAAACTTTATTTGAAGAACTCTGAATCCGAGCTTAAAGATTCTTTCACAAAAGATTCCTTAACCCTAAACCTTCTAAAACATAAGATGGTTTAATCTACTTACTTGCGAGGATGACAAACGGCAAACTAAAGCCACAAAATCTTAGCTTCCTGTCAATTTAAGGGTTCTGTCTTTAATCTGCCATTTCCCATCTATAGTATCCCAAAAGGTGTTCAAGTGTCAAAGAAACCAACCAATCAGATCCTCAAAAACAAGATCTCCAAGTAGAAAACTTTTAGAATCTTTACTTCAAAGAGTTCCCAATCAATTCTTTCCTGAGTTTCTAGATATTTCCTGATAGTTTGAAGAAGTTCTCTAAAATCCTATTGGAAACTCCCCTCCCGGAATCTCTTCCTTTAGAAAGATCAAGAAATGCTCTGAGGCTGATTAATTTGTAGCATTGTGGCCAAGAAAGTAGACAAGTTCTAAATTATTTCTATGCTAAAAGTGAAATGTGACCAAACCACTTTTTGCGGAAACCTCATCATCGCCAACTTAATGAGTTGATAGGCCAATAGAACCCGCCAAAGATAATGAACACAAAGATAATCAACTCCACCATGATCATGATGATGATGATCTTGATGATGATGATTGTGGCGCGGTAATTCTAAGCTGGCGACGACAAGTTTTCCCAGCCAACCAGTCAAACGTTTGTGGCCCCACCTGCCTGGGCGGAGGGGGCAGGGGCTGCCCAGGGGGGTGGGGGGGTTGGTCTTTCACTAGCCTGCAATTTACTTTCAATGCCGAGCGGAGCTTCTTGGCAAGATGATGCCGTTGGCTCGGCCTGCCAGCGGCTGTTGCCCGTGTGTCTGGTTTGTTGCATGTTCATGTTGGCATGCAGCAAGCCAACAACAACAACAGCAACACGGGCTGTGTGGTATGCAATTTGCAATAGCTAAGCTTGCGCAATTCAAATGCCACACACACACACACACACACATGCATTGGCGGTTTGGGCCAAGATCGCGTAATAGCCAAGTTATGCGCTGTGTGTGTGTTGGTTGTTGGCTGCCGTCATCGGCCAAGACGGAAGACGGAAGATGTTGCGACTGCTGCTGTTGTTGTTGTTGTTGTTGCCATGGCCATAATGCAACTTGGCCGGGTACAAAAAAAGAGCCACAAAAACCGGAAAAACGACACGCATCTCGTAGCCGCGCCATCGAGTTGGCCGTTTGCTTGGCTAGCCGGCTGCCTCTATCGGTTGATGGTTATCCTCCCCCCACCCACCACCACCCCCCCATCAACCCCTCTAGTGTGGCGGTTCTGGCGCTGGTTTCATAAGCATTTTTGATTGCATTTATTATGATTGACACTGATATTTGATACACTCATAGATCACATAAGATTCTCTCTCTATAAAAAACCCGACCCTCCTCCCGTCTCCCCTTGTTTTTTCGGGGGGCCCTCATGTCGCCCCGCATCTGTCTATTAAAATGAATTAAGACCAATGGAGAGTGTTGGAAATTAAGATGCCGACCATGATGACGTTGTCTCACGTGTGCGTGTGTGTGTGTGTGTGGCGGTTTCTTATGCAACAAGCCATTCGCTGTTTGGCCAAGAAGTCGAAAGGCGGGTTCAATGTGCTTTACCTGTGGGCCTCTCGACCGGGAAGAGACCCTGCGAAAAGGCCGCACTGCCGCGGGGACAGCAACCGCCGAAGAGAAGGCATTAGTCAGTGGCGTTCTAAACTGGTAACCCAGCCAACACACACACACACACCACACACACGCACACATGGGCACCTCTTGCCGAACACACGAACATTTGAAGGCAAGGGCCTGGCAAGTGCAGGCGTCTGCGAAGCTTCTTCGTTTCGGCCTACACTTTTCGGCCAAAGCGAGCTTATTGGCTGGGAATGGCAAAAGGTTTTATGACTCTGTTAGGTTCTTAATAAAGTCTATAGATCTTGAGAAGATTCTAAAAGAACTTTCATAAGGATGAAAGGTTGATTTGAGAGCATCCAGTGTTTTTACCGAAAAGGTTGCTCAAGTCTCAATGAATATCCTATAAGAAACTGAATTAAATTCTTTAACTATATATTCAAGTGTTTAAGTAACCAACTAACTATATAATACAAATGGTGGGAATGCTTTTCTTAAGATTGTCTTGTAAGATTAACAACAGAAATGGGACATTGTGAAGGCTTAGAATATCGTTCTCTAGCTATCCCTGGACTGGCCTTCAAACTGCTTTAAGAAAAGAATTATATCCCCAGCAAGAACAACTTAAGGAACCTCTAACAATTCACATATAAGTCCCGCTGAATTTGAACTGATTGCATGATAATTAATATTTTGTTCTCCCTTCGAGTCGTAAGCCCCAGCAGCCAGTGTTCTTGAGAATCAAATGAAGCTTTATATTTTTTTACCATATTATAAACAACATAATATCATAGTAATTGACCTAATAGTCCTGTTTTTTAGAAGTCAGCTAATCATATCAGAACTTCAGTAATCCCAAAAAGAATAAAGAGTCCAACAGTAAGTTGAAGTGCCGGACAATTTCACTGATATTGAGCCTTGCTAGGGGAAAAGTTTATGGTTCCTTATTGTTATTTCTATCTTTTCCTTTTTTACTATTATTTGTATTGGATTTTATGATGGCTAGATCTTAATTCATAGTTCAAAATTTATAATGAATCTATTGTTGGGACTTAACAAGACCCTTGAGTCATTCTCATACTTCCCTTCAGCGGATTGAATTTGAATATCCCAAAAAGATTCTTTCGTGAAACTAATTACAATCTAAAAAAGAAAAAAATCCCTCATACGGATCCTCATATTTCTCTTCAACTGATTGGGAAAAGAGCATACCGAATTCGTGGTCCTGCGACTCCTTTTTCCTTTCGTCTGCTTCGGTTTTTTTGTGCATATTACGAGTGCGGCTGCTGAACTTGTTCGCTTCCCTGGCATCTGCATGCGTTTGAACTTCGAGCCGACCGAGCGCTGGAGGAGAGTCAAGGAACTTTGGGTTGGGTTGCCAGCGAGAGACTGCAATATGATTTCCGTGGATTCACCGAGGAGCAGAAAAATTAATGACCCTGCCGCAAATGGATTCCGTGCCTGTGAGAAATCGACCACTAGGCACGTTCCTCGGATTCCGGTAATGCCGAAATAACAAAAACACCAAACCTTTTGATCCATTCGAAATGTGATTACGATTTCTAATTCCAAAGTGCGCAATAAACAACAAAATTCCGGGCAAAAAAAAAAAACAGATTTCAAGGCCAAAGTTTGTGAAACTGCTGCACTCCCGGGAGAGAGAAATGAGAGCTCTCCTATCTAAGACCGGCGAATAAAGTTCTATATAATTGGATTCGTATATACGAATATGACATTTTCACTTTCCTTATCAGCGAGGTCGCCGCATTTTTTTATATGTTTGCATTTTGTGTGCTCGCCGGCTTTGATAAGATTTGACGACCTGCAGCGGGGTAACCACCGTCATCAGGGCCATCAAATGACAGTTACTAAGTGCAAGGGGAAATTAAAGAGAGCGGGGGAGGAAGAAGAGTTAATTTTATGGCGGAAAGGGAAATTGGATCATGAAATTGGGAACACTCCTCGGATTGCTTAAGGAGGGCCAGTTATCTGGTTATTAAGAGAGTTAGGGAATAATTTATAGGGTGTGAGATTGCCCCACTAGTCTTCCAATTATCTGTAACTAACTCATGATACTTGAAGGTTAATTTTGATCTGCTATTATCTGCGAAATATTCTTCAAACTAGGAGCTTATTTTCGATCTGCTAAAAGATCGTAGTCACTAAGGGATCTCAACCTCTTCAATGCGAAATATTCTTAAAACTTGGAGCTTACTTTTGATCTGTTTAACTCTTGGAAGAACTAAGGGATCTGCCGATTTATATAGAATTATTCCAGCTCTCTTTCAAATCTTTAAACGTGATCCTAAGAACTTCTATACTCCCATTTCCTATTTACAATCCGATATTCCTATATATTCAATTTTCAAGACTTATCTCAAAAGGAACTTAAGATCTCAAGATCATCACTTTAAATTTAAGAAACCAATAACACCTTTTCCATAAGGACTTTACGATCCGACAGTTACGATCTTCTACAATCCCAAAGAGACTTTTATTCCCTGACCTATTCCGCTTAAAACTGGTAACCCAATTGGAACTAATTACCCTCTCCAAAAAACCCATAAACTCTCTCTGAAAAGCTCTGCTCAAAATTATTATCCGGCTCTCTGACTAATTCTGCATTAAGTTCCCCCAACCCCCGGCACTGATCTCTGGTTCCCCTCGTTGATCAGCGATCATTATTGTGGTTTTTTGCGGGAACCCGAAAGTTTCGAGCTCATCAACTGAAAGTGAAATGACACACAGAAAAAAAAGGCAGCAACAAAACTAAAAATACCGGTGACATTGAAATTTTGGCAAATACAAAAAATAATTCTATATGACGAGTCTACTTTTTTTGTTTCGTCGCTGCCTCTCGTGCATATAAAAAGAGCAGCAAATAATACAAAAAATTGGATTTCTTATATACCCAAAATGCCTTCATGCGGATTCCTCGTGTGTATTCGAACTGATAAGGGAAATTTCGGCTTGTTTGCG
>JBAMCP010001931.1:0-16600 GCA_037075105.1 Lissocephala sabroskyi
AAGAGCTAGAGCAACCAAATTTGGGATTTAGACTCGTTATATCTGCAGGCAGATCGAGTTTATCTTTATTTTCCGATTTCCGCCCTAATCAAATAATTTGTTTAATAGCTACAATTTTGAAAATAGAGCAAAAGTTTGTATGGAAGAACGGTGGAAATTATAAATGCCTTTCGTTTGGTACCAAACTTGTTAAAATACGTTCATAATCAACGGAGTAACTTCAAGTCAAAGTTTAGTTAAGTTTAGTTTACATTTTTTGTTACTTCAGCGTAGCCCGATCACTTGCTAGCTTTTAAAGATTAGCTAGTGAATGGGCTGGGAGTCAAAGAAATATCTGAAGACGCTCGCCGTAGCTGTTTTAAGAATTTAATTTGCTACAGAATAGTGAAACTATTTTGATTCCAACCGCCAGGTACAGGGCATATCACAGTCGGGGTAGCTTGGCTGTTACTTCCTTACTTGTTTTATATATGTACATATGTATGTACATACATAAGTTGGCTGCGCTGATTCTTCCTTATATGTCAATGCTGGAATCACGTGTCCTTGCGTGTCTCACGCGTTTCACACCAATAAATAAAAAATTATAAAATTTTCAAAATTTCAAAAATATAAAATTCGCAATGTTTTTATACAAAATTTATTAAGAAATGTTGCTTTTTTTAATTCAAAATTTTCAGAGAAAGTGTTTACTTAACAGTGAACTATAATCATCTGCGGACTTTAAACAGACGTGCAAACGTTCATCCATCCAATCAGAGAAAGTTAACAGCAAAGAGCAGAAAACAAGCAGTTTGATCAAACATGATCCAACATATTGTGGTTGTAAAGCAGCAACATGCAACCCTCCACAGTGGAGTCTGCCTTAACCAAACAGCCGGGTATCAACGACGGAGAATTAAACAATCAGCTAGGGGGCGCCACTTCGAACTTAGCCCATGGCCCGCACTTGAATGAAAGAAGACTTGTCGCGCTACAGGGCGATCAGTTGCTCGCGGTGAGCCATCCAGTGCGGTGGGTTGGCTCCGAAAATAATTTGCAGTAAGAGAAGTACCAGTGGAAAAGGAAATTTTCAGCCGGAAGCGCTTTGAAAGTCTGACTCTGGTTATCCTGTGCACTGGTGTTATCGTATAGCGTCCCCACCCAGTACAATGGGGGCATCCCCTATCTGGCCCCTGGGCGTAGCCTTAACGCTCGGACTTATCGCGTCGCTATGCTCTGTGTCGGTGGCGGAACTAACGCCGCCATATTTTAATCTGGCCACAGGCCGTAAAATCTACGCCACGGCCACATGTGGCGAGGACACAGACGGACCCGAGCTCTACTGTAAGCTGGTGGGAGCAAATACTGAAAACGACCACATCGATTATTCCGTGATTCAGGGCCAGGTAAGTTGCACACTCCTGCCTTCTGAAAAGATTTTCCAGTCTAGTTTCTATTTTCGGAGACCCCACCGAAAACAGGCGCAATCCATTGGCTTTCTTTTATGAATACACACAAAATTAGAAATATTATGTACCGAACAGAGCGTGGAAAAAACATGTGTTTCTTAAAATACCCTTTGAACTCGATTTTTTGTAGGTCTGCGATTACTGCGACCGCAATGTCCCGGAAAAGAACCATCCGCCGGAAAACGCTATCGACGGTACGGAAGCCTGGTGGCAGAGTCCTCCGCTTTCCCGCGGCATGAAATTCAATGAAGTCAATTTGACAATCAATTTTGAACAGGTAAGCAGAAAAGGTCGTTTGATTAGCGGCCAAAAAAAAGAGCCAGCCCAAAACGAAGAAAACAAAAAAGACAATCATACGAATGCCTGCGCGCGTGTGTGTATTCATCGATCGTTGGCCAGCCCGTCAGCCGGGCGTCGATGTGGTTGCATCGGCGAGCAGGCCAGTTGGGATGGGCCGGCTAGTGCGTCGGTCGATCAGTTAGACGGGTTCATAAAATTTGTGAAAAATTTTTAATACTTTTTTGTCTCTTGGGTGAGAAAACAAGCTCATCCGATCATAATATACTCTTTCGAATTGAGCCCTTTGCTAAGTCCTTTTTGTTCAGCCTTGAACTAATTTAGACAAATGATCCGCATACAACTTAAGCACGAGATTATTGATTTCGACTCTTTCATTTTGGGGCATTAGTCTTAAAAATGTATTTTTTCAGTTATTGAAGTTATCCATATGGCTCGCTTACCCATTGGTATAGGATAGTGAATTATGGTGACCGCAGCGTTGTATTCTGCTCAACATTTCTGTAGTCTCAATTTTCCGCACACTTGAAGACTTCAGACATTTTGGTTTTCGACCCACTCGGTTTTCGACTGGGAGAAGCAGCCTCTGAATTAAAATGTATACGAAAAGCCAACGAAACGAATTAAGTTTCACTACATAAGCAAAAGCAGTCTGATAAGCAGCAAGAAAAATATTTGATAGCAAGAAAAAAAATTGTATTTCTATAAGAACAAACCCATCACTTATCGCCGCCCGACCTTATTTAGCGCAAGCAGTTGAAAATAAGTCACTGGGGTCACCGCGAGCCGAGCCCTTATCGCACTTGCAACGGAAATGAAACATCCAGCCGCTCGGTCGTGGGTCTAATAAAAAAAACTCGTTCTTTTGGCTCTGAATCCCATAGACCGGAGCTTATAATATGTTTAATTCACGTCGCGTAATTATAGACTCAACGCATTCTAACGCGCAATGATCTTCCATGGCGTCATAGATAAAAATTCACTGCAGTCAGTGCAACATAAAGTGGGGCTGAAATTAGCCGGCTTCACGATTTTATATTACCCTACATCGTCTTTTTATAAAAAAATAAATATTTTCTGAATAGTCTTGAAAATTCACATCTCATTCCGACTATAACTAAGTGGTACTAAATGTGCTTTGGGGAAGTAACTCGTTGTAAAATCCTTCCTTGTCTCAAGTAAATCAGTAAAGAACTTTAACAAGTTCGACTCAGCTCGTATTTGGCCATAGAGCAAATTGTGTGTACCACACAAAGTAAGTCGTCTTTAATTGAATTCAAATTCAAATGCAAACATAAAAAATAAACAAACATCTGTTGGCACAGCCGACCCGGCCCGCTTCCCCGCCGCTCCACTCTCTTCTTCAATTTTGTACACAAAAATGCATATAAAGAGAGAGCATGGCTGAAGAACGGCAGAACTGTCCCGAGTTAATTCATTCCGATGATCTCATCCTATCCCTTACGTCCCCCACCATCCCCACCGCAACAAGAAAAAAAACCAACCATGTGGTGGTCGATTCTCATGTATACTTTATCAGTATGGTTGGCGATGTTTTAATAAACTGTAATAGTTTTGATTTTGGAAATATTTTGGGGCTTTCCGTTGGAAAAGAAGCAACAAGGGTATAACCAAGTAAAGAGTAAAGTAAAGTAATACAAGTAAGAATATAGCCTGACTGTAATATACGATGTATCTTGGTGTATTGAATTTAATTTATTTTTTCGCTGGTACTTTTAGTATTTGGGGCTGCCAGTTTAACTATTGCTTATGTCGTATGTGGCAACTCTGGAAACACGTCATATCTGTTCCTCATGCACGAATAAATTCCAAAAGTTGATTTCCACCATTATAATTAATCAACGGTCATTTTATCAAGTTGCCAGACCTTTAGTACTGGACATCAGCTGTTTTGTTCCTCCCATATATGTCGACACTTGTCATTTCCTGTATATGTTGCTATTGATATCTCCTACGACTGTCGCTTTTGTGACGTCACATAAATTTGTATTCTCAATAAAAATAATTTGGTTTTCTTCACTACTATTAAACCTAGATGGTTGTATGAAGTATCATTCAAAAGGTATTTGAATTTTGCACAACTTTTACGTAGAAACTAAAATTCTATTTCAAAATTTGTAAAGATTATTTACATTAAAAAAAAAAAGATAAACTTGATCTGCCTGCAGATATAATAGTCTAATTCCCAAATTTAGTTGCTCCAGCTCTTATAGTCTCTGAGATCCTTTTGTTTACACGGACAGACGGACGGACGGACACGGCTAGATCGATTTCTTTTTTTATTCTAACCATATTGGAGGTTACTTTGGGTGTCTACGACGTCTCCTTCTCTATGTTACGTGCACAAACACATTTTACCCTTTTACAGGGTATAAAGACACATGGACAGGTGGATAAATGGAAAGTCAGTTAGAGTATTTCAGAATAGCTTTTTGAATTATACGGCTTTACCCAAATATGTGCAATATTCTGAAACGCCAATTAAATACAAAGATAACATTAACTTTTTTGGGTAGGAATTCCATGTCGCCTATTTGTTCATTCGCATGGGCAATTCGCCACGTCCGGGCCTATGGACTTTGGAAAAATCCACGGATTATGGAAAGACTTGGACACCATGGCAGCATTTTTCGGACACACCCGCCGATTGCGAGACCTACTTTGGCAAGGACACCTACAAGCCGATCAAGCGGGACAACGACGTCATTTGCACTACAGAATATTCAAAAATCGTGCCGCTTGAGAACGGAGAAATTCCGGTGATGTTGCTGAATGAGCGGCCGTCATCAAACAATTACTTTAACTCGTCGGTGCTGCAAGAATGGACGAGAGCCACGAATGTTCGCATCCGGTTGCTGCGGACGAAGAATCTACTGGGACATTTGATGTCGGTAGCCCGGCAGGACCCGACAGTGACGCGGCGTTACTTCTACTCCATCAAGGACATCTCGATCGGCGGTCGTTGTATGTGCAACGGACACGCCGACACTTGCGACGTCAAAGACCCGAAAAGCCCGGTGAGAATCCTGGCCTGTCGCTGCCAGCACCACACCTGTGGTATTCAGTGCAACGAGTGCTGTCCAGGCTTCGAGCAAAAGAAATGGCGCCAGAACACCAACGCCAGACCCTTTAATTGCGAACGTAAGTGCAAATTGACCGTCAGTGGGCCGTCCAGCTAACGGGATTATATTTGACTTAGCCTGCAACTGTCATGGTCACACAACCGAATGCGAGTACCAGGAGGACATCAACCGCAAGAGTCTCTCATTGGATATCCACGGACACTACGAGGGCGGCGGCGTATGCCTTAATTGTCAACACAACACCATGGGCATCAATTGCAACAAATGTAAGCCGAAGTTCTACCGACCCGCAGGCAAGCACTGGAACGAAACCGACGTCTGCAAACGTAAGTCACAGGCTTCGCCTATCAATCTCCAGAAAATTCTAATGGTTGGTTACCCGGGATGGACTTTCGTTGTAGCCTGCGATTGCGATAAGTTTTACTCGACCGGTCACTGCGAGGAGGAGACAGGCAAGTGCGAGTGCCTTGTAGCTTTCCAGCCGCCGAACTGTGACTCATGTGCCTACGGCTACTACGGCTACCCGAACTGCCGCGAATGTGAGTGTAACTTGAACGGAACCAACGGCTACCACTGCGAGGCGGTAAACGGCGAGTGCCCGTGTAAGAACAATTTCGCAGGAACCTACTGCAAGCAATGTGCCGAGGGCTACTATGCCTTCCCCGAGTGCAAGGCCTGTGAGTGCAACAAAATCGGATCGATCAACTACGATTGCGATATGGTGACGGGTCAGTGCAAGTGCCTCAGTCAGTTTGGCGGAGATCAGTGCGAGCGCTGCAAGCATGGCTACTTTAACTACCCCAAATGTCAATGTAAGTGCCGAGAATGCTAGGTATTTTCCCTTAGGATCCACAATTGAACTGCTTGCAGACTGCGATTGCGACATTCAAGGAACCGAGCCGGAGATTTGCAACAAGGAGTCGGGCCAGTGCATTTGCCGCGAAGGCTTCGGCGGCCCTCGATGCGATCAGTGCCTTCCCGGCTACTATAACTATCCCGACTGCAAGCCGTGCAACTGCTCAACCACAGGCAGTTCGGCCATCACCTGCGACAATACTGGCAAATGTAACTGCCTGGCCAACTTTGCTGGTAAACAGTGCACCCTCTGCAGTGCTGGCTACTTCAATTATCCCGAGTGCCTGCGTAAGTGACTGAAAATCAGAAATTTGTTCAGTTCAACACCATTTTATTTAGCTTGTAACTGTGATGTCCATGGATCGGAGGGCGTGACGTGCAATACCGATGGTCAGTGCCTGTGTCTGCCTAACTTCGATGGGCGACTGTGCGACTCGTGCAAGGAAGGCTTTTACAATTTCCCAAGCTGCGAAGACTGCAACTGCGATCCAGCCGGCGTCATCGACAAATTTGCTGGCTGCAGTTCCGTGCCTTTGGGTGAGTTTGGGCCTTAAAAATCTATTTGGATGCACGTTCGCACATTTTTAATTTACAGGTGAGCTGTGTCAATGCAAGGAACGTGTGACTGGTAGGATTTGTAATGAGTGCAAGCCTCTATTTTGGAACCTAAACATAGGCAATTCTGAGGGCTGCGAAGAATGCAAATGTTACTTGGATGGCACCATTGCTGCTCTAGACACCTGTGCCTCCAAGTCGGGTCAATGTACATGCAAGCCGCACACTCAAGGTCGCACTTGCAACGAGTGCCGTGACGGCACCTACGACCTGGACGGCTCGTCCCTGTTTGGCTGCAAGGACTGCAACTGTGATGTGGGTGGCTCCTGGAAGACCGAGTGCGACAAGATTAGTGGCCAATGCAAGTGCCATCCGCGTATCACAGGCAGAACCTGCACCCAACCCCTGACCACCCACTTCTTCCCCACGCTGCACCAATTCCAGTACGAGTATGAGGATGGCTTCCAACCGTCGGGCACCCAGGTGCGTTACCAATATAACGAAACGGTGTTCCCAGGGTTCAGCAGCAAAGGCTATGCGGTATTCAACGACATTCAAAACGAAGCCCGCAACGAACTAATGGTCTTTAAGTCCTCCGTCTACCGCATTGTTATACGTTACATGAATCTTAACGATCAAAATGTAACGGCTAGCATTTTGATTCAATCCGAAAACCCCCAGGAAGTGGATCAGAAGTAAGACTGTGAATGCATACCTAAATCGTAGGGCCTAAAACTGTTTTTCTTTTCTGATAGAGTGAACGTTTTACTGCGACCCACTACGGAGCCACAATTTGTGACTGTATCTGGAACTCTTGGCAATAAACCAGCGGCTGTGGTGCTCGACCCTGGTCGCTATACCTTCACCACGAAGACTAACAAGAACGTAATGCTGGATTATTTTGTACTGCTGCCAGCGGCCTACTATGAAGCCTCTATTCTCACCCGCCAAATTGTTAATCCCTGTGAGTTAGGAAACATGGAGCTATGTCGCCACTACAAATATGCCTCCATCGACATGTGAGTAAAGGCAGCGTCGTAAAAATCTGCGCTCACTAATTAAAATGGTACTTTTGTGAAGGTTTGAACCCGCGCGAAAGCCGTTTATCGTTGGTTTCAACGACAAGCCCACAAATCCCACTGAGGTGTACATGGACCCAGAGCATCTGCAAATCGTCAGCCACGTTGGCGACATTCCCGTTTTGTCTAATACTCAGAACACCCTCAACTATATTGTGGATGTACCGCACAGCGGTCGCTACATATTTGTCATTGACTACATTAGCGAACGTAACTTTGCCGAGCCGTATTACGTGCGCTTAAAGGTAGACGGAAACGAAGACGATTCCGGATCGACCATTTTATATCCCTGCCTGTACTCAACGGTATGCCGTACACCTATTATCGATTTCAGTAGTCGCGAGAAGACCTTTACCATTAACAAGGACGACCTTAAACCCGTCAGTGTTTATGTAAGTTAGGAACTTAACTAATCCCACATAAATCTCTTCGGCTTAACTTGGTTCTCCCTGCCCTGTAGGCCGATATTGATAACGCCAACTACCGCGTGGCAATTATTTCGGTGACCGCCATACCCGTGGATCAGTGGTCCACTGACTTCATTAATCCCAGTCCAGTTTGCGTGGTTCACAACGAACAGTGCGCCACCCCAAAGTTTCGCTCGGTGCCCGACTCCAAGAAGATCGAGTTCGAGACCGACCACGATAACCGCATTGCCGAAAACAAGCCGCCTTACGCAGTCCTAGACGAGCGTGTTAAGTTGGTTCATCTGGATAGAGATGACGCCACCATCGTTACCGAGTAAGCCCGAAAGTCGATATCAGAATATTTCGAATCTTACATTTGAAACCAATGCAGGTCAAGGGTTTTACAGCCCGATCGCTATGTTATTTTGGTGAAATATTACCAACCCCATCACCCCAAGTACCAGATCCTGTACACACTGACAGCGGGCAAGAACCAATATGACGGCAAGTTCGACATTCAGCACTGTCCTTCCAGCTCGGGCTGTCGCGGAGTCATTGGCGCTAGCGGCGATGACTGGTGGTTCTATATTGATGATGAATTCAAGTTCACCATCACGGTAACGATGAAGCACACAGAAAAATCGAAGAAATTCATTCAAATACATTTTATCTTCTCAGAACAACCGCGAACAAGGCGTCTGGCTTGACTACCTGGTGGTGGTGCCCGTGGACCAGTACAACGATGATATGCTAGTGGAGGAGACCTTCGATCAAACTAAGGAGTTCATCAAGAGTTGCGGCCAGGATCACTTCTACATCACCCACAACGCTAGCAACTTTTGCAAGAAAGCCGTTTTCTCCCTCACCGCAGACTACAACAGCGGAGCCTTGCCGTGCAATTGTAACTACGCTGGCTCCACCAGCTTTGAGTGTCATCCATTTGGTGGCCAGTGCCAATGCAAGCCGAATGTGATCGAGCGGCAATGCGGCGCCTGCCGCACCGGTTACTACGGTTTCCCCGATTGCAAGCCCTGCGACTGCCCCAGTACCGCCATGTGCGAGCCGACAACTGGTGAATGCATGTGTCCGCCAAATGTGATGGGCGACCTATGTGAAAAGTGCAAGCCGAACACCTACGGCTTCCACCAGGTTATTGGGTGCGAGGAGTGCAACTGCAACTACCAGGGAATTGCAAATGGCAATACTCAATGCAACATGTTCAATGGATCATGCGAGTGCCGCCCGAATATCGAGGGACGAGCCTGCGATGTGTGCAGCCACGGATACTACGAATTTCCGCACTGTCAACAGTGCAGTTGCCATAAACCCGGCACAGAGCTCGAGGTCTGCGACAAATTGGATGGTAGCTGCTTTTGTAAGAAAAACGTCATTGGCCCCGACTGTGACCAATGCTTGGAGGGCACGTACAATTTGCAGGACAGCAATCCTGAAGGCTGCACGACTTGCTTCTGCTTCGGAAAGACCTCACGCTGCGACAGCGCCTACCTGAGGGTCTATAACATAAGCCTGCTAAAACATGTGTCCATCAACTCAGCTTCCTTTAACAGCAAGACCATAGATTTTGAGATCTGGAATGTGGCCCCCGAGGATCTGATTGTAAACGAAACTATGCTGCAGGCGGACTTTTCATTCCGCGACCAAGCAGATGAGCGGGTGGCCTATTTCTCCGTGCTGGACTATCTGATCGGCCAGAACAGTCACATCTCGGCTTATGGTGGTGACTTAGCTTATTCACTGTATTTCAGCACTGGGTTTGCGGGAAAGCCAATTGTAGCCCACGATGTGATTCTGATGAGCCAAGACCACATGCTGGTGCACATGAGCTATGAACAGCCGTCGAGCAACCACCTCTTCCGTAACATCATTCAGATGGTAGAGACGAACTTCCAGCACCTGAACGGTAAACCAGTTTCGCGGGCCGATTTCATGATGACCCTACGAGACCTGAAGACGATCTTTATAAGGGCGAATTATTGGGAGCAGACGGTAATCACCCAGCTCTCAGATGTCTACTTAACCGTCGCCGATGATGATGCCAATGGCGATAGCAAGTATCAGTTTCTGGCCGTGGAGCAGTGTCACTGCCCTCCGGGCTACTCGGGCCACTCTTGCGAGGACTGTGCCCCAGGATATTACCGCGACCCCAATGGACCGTATGGCGGGTACTGCATTCCTTGTGAGTGCAACGGCCACACTGAGACCTGCGACTGCGTCACCGGCAAATGCAATGAATGTCAGCACTCAACCCGTGGAGACCACTGCGAAGTCTGCATCGAGGGCTACTACGGAAACGCCACCTATGGAACTCCGCATGACTGTATGATCTGCGCCTGCCCACTACCCTACGACAGCAATAACTTCGCCACGAGTTGCGAGATTTCTGAATCGGGCACTGAAATCCACTGCGAGTGCCGCCCGGGCTACACCGGACCTCGTTGCGAATCCTGTGCCAACGGGTTCTACGGCCAGCCGGAAAACGTTGGAGACTTTTGTAAGCCCTGCGATTGCTCTGGGAACATTAATCCCGACGAAGTTGGGTCGTGCGATACCCGCACTGGTGAATGCTTGCGCTGCCTCAACAACACATCCGGCGTGGCTTGTAACCTTTGTGCGCCTGGTTTCTACGGCGATGCTGTGAAACTAAAGAACTGTCAGAGCTGCGACTGCAACGAGCTGGGCACTCTGGAGTGTGACCCAATGGTGGGACACTGCAAGTGTCATGACAACGTGATTGGAGAACGCTGCGACAGCTGCAAGGTGGACCACTATGGCTTTGATTCGGGCCTGGGCTGTCGGCAGTGTGACTGTGCAATAGCCTCCAATTCGACTCAATGTAACGACCACACCGGACATTGCGCCTGCAAGCCTGGCGTGGCTGGACGCCAGTGCGATCGCTGCGCTATTGACCATTGGAATTACACGAAAGAAGGCTGCACACCGTGTCGCTGCAACCAGGGTTACTCGCGCGGCTTCGGCTGTAATCCCTTCACGGGACAGTGTGAATGCCTTCCAGGCGTGATTGGAGATCGCTGCGATGCCTGCCCTAATCGCTGGGTGCTTATTAAGGAAAGTGGTTGCTTGGAGTGCGACTCCTGCCACCATGCGTTGCTAGATGTGACTGACCGCATGCGCTACCAGATCGACAATGTGCTAGAGGACTTCCAGGCTGTCAGCATGTCGTTCTTTACCAGCCAGAAGCTGAGTTTCTACGACGAACAGGCCAACTCTCTTTCGCCCAAGGTGCTGGTCTTGGACCCGACCACCGTGGACCTAGGACCGTCACGTAAGATTAACAGCGAGCTGGAATCAGCTATCAAATTGTACGCGAAACAGGTTAACCAAACCCTCGGTAACGGCGTCGATATACGTCATCGGGCCAGTGAACTGCTTAATAATGTGACAGCCATGCGGAAGGAGGGCCAGAAGAGCGTTACCGAAGCCCGGGATGCTATTGCGGCTGTGGAAAATTTGTCGGAGAATTTGGAAGCCACGGCGAGTCCGAAAATCGACTCAGCCCTAGCCCAAGCCCAGATGATCCTGCAGCAAATCAACGCCACTCAAATAGACCTAGAAGCCAACAGCAAGGACTTAGAAAAGGCCCACCTATTGTACGACGAAGTCGACTCACTTGTCGACCCAATTCATTCCCAAAACGAAACCCTGAAAGGTCTGAAGAACGATATCGGTGTGTTTAGCGACAAACTTGAGGATCTGTCTAACTGGAGCGACGAGAGCATTCTGAAATCCGATATTGTTGAGAGTCTTAATGCTGCAAACAAACGGGCCTACGACAACTCGAAGTTTGAGACGGTCTCCGACCAGCAAAACGAGGCCAAGTCCAACATCAACGAGGCCGGAAAGCTGCTCATCAACGGCGCCCTTACCGTTTCACAAATCGACCAACGAATTAGCGAGCTAAAGAGCGCTCTAGCCGCCCTCACGAGTGTAAACAAGCAAGTTGACGAGTACCTGCCCCAGCGAGAGGAGGACTATACGGGGGCTAAGGAACTGACAGAGAATGCCGAGCAGCGGGCGGCTGAGTTGACCGCCGGAGCTGAGCATTTGTCCATTCAGTATACGGGCATGACGGCCCACGCCGAGCCTGCAATCAAAGCTGCCACTGCCTACTCAGGAATTGTGGATGCTGTTGCAGCTGCCGAGCAGTTCACGGAGGAGTCGAAAAACGCGGCGATCAAAGCCACTGTTATTACCGACGGGATTGAGGACCGTGCTGGCCAGGCGGACACTAATTCAGCCGAGCTGCTTCAGAAGGCCCGGCAGTCATTGAACAAGGTGCAGAGTGACCTGGAGCCCCGCCTGAATTCGTCAGCCGAAAAGGTGAAGGATATTTTCGACCTCAATGCAGACACCGAGAAGCGGCTAAAGGACATTAACATCTTAATCAAGCAACTACCAGCGGAGACACAGCGCGACATGTGGAAAAACTCAAAAACAAATGCCACCGACGCGTTAGAAATTCTTAAAGATGTACTAGAGATCCTTCAGCCAGTGGCCGAGCAAACGCCAAGGGAGTTGGAGAAGGCCCGGAATATTTCTAAGGACGTGGACCATACCAATAAGGACGTCTTGCAGGCTAACAACCAGCTTGACAGTGTGGCCATGACCATGCCTAAGCTCCAGGAGCTGGCTTCCCAAATTGATAACCAGCAAGCAGAGGTAAGTGAACGGAGCCAACAGCTAGGCAACGACATCGAGAACCTGAAGCGCCAGATCGAAGCAGCCCGCCGCATAGCCAACAATATCAAGGTGGGAGTGCAATTTGAGCCCAGCACCATCCTCGAATTGAAAACACCTGAGAAGGCGCCCCTGCTTGCCACCAAGACAAAAGTCTCCACTTTCTTTAAGACCCAGAACCCCAATGGGTTCCTTTTGTACTTGGGCAACGACAACAAGACTTCCAGTAGATCGCCCTCGGCCCACAAGAACAACGACTTCCTAGCGCTTGAGATCCAAAATGGCTATCCGATTTTGACCATCGACCTTGGCAACGGACCCGAGCGCATCACCAGCAAAAAGTATATCGAGCAGGATAAGTGGTATCAAGCGATTGTGGATCGCGTGGGCTCAAATGCCAAGCTGACTATCCGCGAGCAGTTGGCCAACGGCACGGTCAGGGATCACACCGAGGAAGGTCGTTTGGAGGGGGCTAACAACGTGCTTCATGTAGACCGCAACAGCCGCTTGTTTGTGGGTGGTTATCCGTCTCCATCGGAGTTTACCGCGCCAGAAGACATCCAGACAAGCTCGTTCCAGGGTGAAATCGAGGACTTGGTCATCGGCGACGAAAGCGTTGGTCTCTGGAACTTTGTCTTCGGCCAGGACAACAACAAGGGAGCTCAGGAGCGCGATGTGCTGCTTGAAGCACATATGCCTGTTACTGGACTGCGATTTAAGGGCAACGGATTCGTGCAGTTGAAGGCCACCCCGTACAACTTTAAAACTCGGTCAAGCATTCAATTCAGTTTCAAGGCCGCCAAAGATTCCAAAAATGGACTGATGTTCTTCTGCGGCCGCGACAAGCACTACATGTCTATTGAACTAGTGGACGGGACAGTCTTTTTCCGTATTAAGCTAGGCGAGGCTATTATATCCTCGGGAAGTCGGGACCGTTATAACGACAACAAATGGCATCGAGTGTCTGCAGAGCGAGACGGCCGTCGCGGCCTCCTCAAAGTGGACGATGTGCTTCTCTTCCAGGAAGAAGCAGCTGGCGAAGCCGACGCGGAAATGCCCAAGTTTAAGCGCATGTACTTCGGCGGCCTCCCCGGCCGTCGCAATCATTCGGAGATTGTAGAACAGGATTTCGACGGCTGCATCGACGAAGTCAGTATCTCAGGCCGTAAAATCGACTTAACCCAGTACGCCAACGTTAGCGGTGTGGTTGAAGGTTGTCCCGACAAATACTCCACGGTCTTATCCTACCCTCCGCACGAGTACGGTTTCCTCCGCTCGCCCAATGTCTTCTCCCACAACAACTTCTATGTTGTCCTTAAGTTCAAAACCCGGCAAAGTGACGGCGTCCTCTTTTACGCCACCAATCACGCCCAGAGTTCCTCCACCGGCCTAACCATCGATAACGGTCGTCTGGTTTTAAGGAGTAAGGGTCACGCACTGGAGTCGCAGCAACGTCAATACAACGACGGGGAAGAACATGTGGTTACCGTTCATCATAACAGCAAGCACTTGCGTCTCTCTATCGACGATATTGAAGATCAGCGGTAATTAAAAACGTGATTCGATCTTGCCAATCATAAACTAATGCTTCTGTTCCAGTTTGTCTGAAGTACCGGAACCGCTGGAAATACTTGAAGGCGACATCTTCTTCGGGGGCTTGCCCGACAACTTCATACCGCCAAAGGGTGCCCTATCCACGCTGGCCTATTTCGTTGGCTGCCTCAGCGACGTGACTGTCAATGACGAGATCATCAACTTCGCCGAAAGCACTGAAAAGAAGAACGGCAACATTAACAGCTGTCCCCCGGACATTTTAGGTATGGACACTGTCTTGTGAAGATAGGTTATATTTTGAGTGTTTCTGCTTTTTGCTTGTAGCCTACGATCCAAAAACGTTGATACCCTATTACCCAAGCGGAGCCAACGAATTGGACCACTCTGATTCTAGTCCAGTTTATCAACCACCTGCGAGGCCACCCACTTCGCCGACAACCACAAGCACAACCAGCACTACCGCCACGGCCAGAATAACGACCACATCAACGACGACGACGTCCACGACGATGGCTCCGCTTGACATACCGCACTACGAAGAGGAGAAGCAGCCAACATCATCGATTACCACCCAGATGCCCATTGAGGCGAAGCCTAGGCCAAAACCGGCACTCAATCAACCCTCGGAGAAATGCCAATTGCCAGTCAATCCCAACTTCGATGTGAACTTCCAAGAGGCGGGCTATCGGTTTTATTCCTTCCGAGACCAGAGGCTCGAGATTCAGTCGCTACCCGTAAAACTGCGCAAGCACTACGACGTCAGCATTTCCATCCGCACAAGCCATCCAAACGGTCTGCTGTTCTTTGCCACGGACAAGGCCCACAGAGATTTTATAGCCGTATATATGGTTGATGGCCAGGTGTACCACGAGATGCAGGTGGGCCCAATCGAAGCCAAGATTGTCTCACAGACGCAACTAAACGATGGCGATTGGCACACAGTGGAGTTCATACGCACATCCCAGAAGATCAGTCTGTCTATAGATCAACTAGAGCAACCCGGCTCCGTCGTGTTGGATGGCAGTAATACTAGCCCTATGGCCGTTGAATTTCCCATCCACGTGGGCGGTATCAACAAATTCCTAGAGGGGGAATTGAAACAGGTATCCTACTTGCGCGACAACACTTCATACTATAATGGCTGCCTGCGAGACATTAAGTTCAATGGAGCTGCGTTGACTCAGGAACCCATAGCGCATCACGTGGTTCCGTGCTCGGAACAGGTGGAGACGGGACTGTTTTTCAACCAACCCAATGGCTATGTTAAGCTTTATGATCGCTTTAACGTAGGCAATGAAATTATAATCACGTTCGAGTTCAGGCCTCGTGAACCAGATGGTCTGCTCTTTTCAGTTCATGGAAAAAACACATACCTCATCCTGGAACTGGTTGACAATACGCTATTCTTTACAGTAAAATCCGATGCAAAGAACACCATCGTGACCAATTACACGCTGCCTGACAACGGCTCATTCTGCGACGGCAAGTGGCGCCATGTGCAAGCCATCAAGTCCAAGTTCGTCATCACAATTGCTGTGGACTTTGTGAGCTCTTTGCCAGGTGTTGGCAACGAGGGATCAGCCATGACCAAGACCTATCGGCCACTGTTTATGGGCGGCCACGTGGCCTTCCAAAAGGCCCCAGGCATCAGGACGAAGAAAACTTTTAAGGGCTGCATTAAGAATGTCGAGATCAACAAGCATCAAATGCGCTTCACGCCCAACCTTATCTTTGGAGAAATTTGGCAAGGAGTGTGCCCGCTCAACTAGGCCACCGGGCTACCGCGATTCGGATCCTAAGTTTCACAAAGATGTCAGGCCTTCTCTTCGAACCAAGAACCAACAACCGATCAAAAACGAACAAATCGGTGTGCAGTTAGCTCGCCTTGGACTTCTTGTTAGCATGAAACCACAGCCAAGCTGCCATCGTACATCCTTTTTCTTTGAATTAATTTTTTTGAATTTTCCGCTTTTTAAATTAATAGCATTTATACCTTATATCAACTTTTGCAATACATATATCGAACATTCATTTTGCATTCAATTTTCAATTTATTATTCGAGCGGCTTTATCTAATGAGCAAACACATTCTTTGGAATGTCGCTTACGATTAGCATATAACTTGATCTAGTCATTGATGTCAATCTGAGCAAAGGGGTCTCAGAGACTTCAAGAACTAGAGCCACAAAATTTGGGATCAGATTTAGTTTTATTTTCAAAGCCACACCCTTTATCAGCTCTTACCCTTTAAGCGTGTATGGTTCTCACAAATTTAAAAAAAGCTAATGTTTTTAGGGATACAATATTAACAACAAGTAAGAAAGTAACAGTTGAGCCAGTCCGACTGTGATATACCCTGTATCTGGGGCTTGGAATCAAAATAAATTCACTATTTTGAAACAAATTAAATTTTTAGAAAAGCTACGGTGAGCATCTTCAGATATTTCTATGACTCCCAACCAATTCACTCGCTCACCTTTAAAATCTACCAAGTGATCGGGCCACGCTCACAATATGCGAAGAAACAACAAATTCCCCCACCCCACACTCAGAACGCGTCACAGCGGCCGTCTCTACCCATT
>JBAMCP010001932.1:0-16567 GCA_037075105.1 Lissocephala sabroskyi
TCTTCTCTCCCCCCCCCCCCCCCCACACACACACACTCTATGAAAATGGACGTCGCAATAATGCCGACTGTTGATTAATAATTAAGTTTCGATTAAGTAAATTGTATTTATTTGGGGAAGCGGCTGTCCCCGTAGATGATAACAGAGGGCAGTGGATTGGATGAATTGATTTCACCTTTGGGGCACGAAATATCTCAAGTTTCCTTCAGAAATGTATATTTAGTTTTGGTATTCACTGTTTTGTCTTTTCACTGGAATTCTTTTTGCTTGTTTTGTTTGTCTTCGACGCGCGCCACGAGCGATTGGCGATTTTATTACGTATACGCAAAAAAACACAAACAATTGCCGGGAAACAGAGAGAGAGAGAGAAAAGCAGAGAGAGCGGCACGCTAAACGTTTCAACTGTACGACTGTTCGCAAAGCACTGAGCGGTAAATAAAGCCCAAGTCGTCTGGCCGCCAGCTGGCGGGGCGCTCGTGCCGCTCCCGAGCGATCCGAAGCTGTCGCGGGCCCTGCGAGCCGACGCGATGCGACGAGGCGGCTGTGGGTTTGCTGATAAGTCGCCGACGGCAGAGATACGGCGACGCTCGCTCTCCCGCTCTCTTCTTTGCAGAGGCAATTGATCTTGGCGGGGGGTGGGAGGAGGGGGGGGGGGAAGGAGTTCGGTTTACTTTTAGTTTCTTTTATTTTATATATATTCCCATTTGGCTTAAAGTATAAATAGATTTCAGATAATTAGATTTACGTCTTTAAGTTGCTTTGCCTGCTTTCCCAATTTCTGCTGCGTCCTTAAGATTCCTTCGCTTCGTCTTTATTACACAATTTGCTTACTTAAAACGCGATATTTAAATACAATACATTTCGTAATATATATAATTCATACTTAAGGAATCGGGTGAGCAAACAAAATTCCGCTAATCAAGCTAACTATGCCTAAAAATAAACCTAAACCAAAAAAATACTGGAGAGCAAAACGGGGTTTTTGGTATTTTTTTAAAGGTCCCAAACAAGTTGTATATGAAGAGAACAAACAAAAACCGTGGACGGACATTATTCATCATGGGTATATATCTTTTTCGGGGCGCGATTAGAAGCCGGGCAAGAAAAATGCATATCAAATGAGTATTTACAAGGAGGCGGGGGAGTGGGGAAGCCTTCTAGCGTCTTTGAATAAAGAACTCTATTAGTGATCTGTAAAAACTTTCTAAACGTGTCGCAGAATTCTTTTTGTATGTTTTTGGTACACTTTAGAAAACAGTAAAGTCGCTCCAAAACTTGTTTAACTACTAGCGTCTATCGGTTTTATAAGGTTTTGTATTTTGTTCATATCGCAATATCTTGGTTTTCCACACTTTAATATGCATAGATGTAGATTTTGTAGCTATCCGATTGACTTTGTTTCCAATTCGAACGAGTTTCTTGAGTTGGTCTTGCGAGTGTAAAGAATGAAAATCTCCAACTTGAAATTAGCATAGTCAGCCCCTCCCCCAAATTTTAAGGCCAGCCGGAATTATCAGGTGGCCGGAGCTGCTTATCAGGCGACTCTCTCTCTCTCTCTCTGGGGCGATTAGGGAACTAATTTAGCCACATGGGGGCGACCCGACCTATGGATATTTTTGTCACAGCTCAGCTGATTCCGGCTATCAGGGGCGCCGGCGTGCCGATTTTATGATAAGACTTTTGGGCTGACTCAAAAAACTAGATTAGAATAGAATTGAACAGAGATATAAGCGAACCGAGAGTCATATTAGTTCTGGGTAATCTAAGGGTTCTGATAATTAACGGTATGCTATGTACATATGGATGTATGGGAGTCCGATGACCGTTGTGTGTTGGTAAGGAAGAGTTCTGTGATGTTGCGCACTTGTACAGTTAAGAGAGAGTTTGAGATTCTTGAAAAACTTTAAGATACAGATACAATAAAAGTAGCAAAAGGCAGACCCGATCGTGGCGCGGACCAGGAGAGACTCGGGAGTTAACTGTTTCCAAAAGAATCTATGAGGATAATTCATAATAATCATAATCGGTATTCTTATGCTTAATCACGAAGGCTTATTCCCTAACTTGCTATACAGTTTATAATGGTTTATGGGGACTTTTTGTGTGGCTTTTGTTTTCTGAAAAAATATTCTGTTTCCTTAACTAGGCTCGTCTCTAAATATGTCTTGTAAAATATACATATACATATACAATACATATATATAGATTGAGATAGAGATATATATATCTGTATGTTCAGTTGTAGATAATAGAAAATTTCATTACAAGTTTCCATATAAGAGTTTGGTGTGGTTGTCTTTGTTCTTGATCCTTACATACTCGTATAATCGGTAATATCCATAATGAATTCAATAGTATTATTCTCATTTACAGTTAACCGAAATGCGTTCGAAGAAGAGGGCAAACTATTGGAGGAGAGATCGGCCTGGAAGAGTTCGTTGTCGACTCTGATTCTGTCCTAATCATAAGTGGCAAGAGTATGGAATGATATGGTAATATTATCGTAGTCATACAATAAATGTAAATAGTCGACAAAAAAGTAAGTTCCCTTGATTCTCGATTTCTTGTGAGGAACACAATTTCAACTGAGGAAGTTTAATAGTGATTGCAATTCTGGCGCTACTCCAAGAATCTAACTAAAACCATACAACCCAAAATTCTACCCTTCCGTCTATCACACCCTAAACAAAGTAGAAGCAAAAAAACTAAGCCATCCCATCAATGCGAGTGCAGATTGCTCTCCACCCATTTGTACAGCGCCGTCTGGGATCGCGCCACCCACTCCACGTTGGAGGCCACGCTGCTCAGCGTCATGTTCAGCACGGACATGCCCTGTCCCCGTCCGAAGCGGTGCACCAGGGACTTCAGCTGAAACGGAAATGTCCTTGAGTTTCCTGGCATCAGTGTGGGATCAGGAGGACTCACCTCGTCGTAGTCGAACTTCGTGGCCCCGTACTGGGTGATGGCGGATATCACTTTGGCGAAGCTGATGGTGCCCGGGCCAAGGCGCTTCTCCAGCTCGAACCACTTGGCCTGGAGGAAGCGGCAGGCCATGGCCCCGCCGGTGGGGGTGCCGGCTATGGCCTTGAGCACCTGGACCACCTCGACGGTGGGCAGCATGGTGACGTGCGAGAGCAGGCGGTTCTGCAGCCAGGCGTCCTTGGTGCGCCCCAAGGCCCTCAGCAGCTGCATGCGCTCCACAAACGTCTCCGAGTTGCGCTGCAGGGTGATGAAGCGCTCCCAGCAGTGCTGCCAGTAGATGTACTCGCCCGACAGGATCGACCCGGTGTAGACCACCTAAGAGGAGAGAGGGAATGAATTTGGGGGAATCCTGGCTGCTTGAATGACTCACCTCCCGCAGGTTGGGCGATATGGCGGATCCATTGTAGTACAAATACTGGTTGAGCATGTTCTTGGCCTTGGTGATGCTGTCGATGTCCTCCCAGAGCACCGAGGCCAGCAGCACCTCAGGCCGCATGAGCCTAGCAAACAGGATTATTAATAGAGTTTTTGGGTAGAGCGTATTAAAAGTTACCTGGTGGCCACGTCGCCGTCGTCTGACCAGCCGACCTTCTCCATGACCGTGGATATCTTCATCTTGATGAACTCGGAGAGCATCAGGAAGCACTCTGAGTACTTGAGGATGCGGCGCCACTTCTCCAAGTGCCGCACGGCCAGGGCCATCGGCCCGTAGTGCGTCTCGCTCGGCAGATACTGGATCATGTTCATGGTGATCTCGCAGGGCAGCAGGTTGGCATGGCACAAGGTAAAGGCATCCGACAGCAGGCCAATGCGATCCTGCAAAACAAAAAGACCATAAAACCACTGCCAGTCGTCCTTACGACCAAACCCACCTCACTGGTGAATCCCTGCGGGTTGTTGGCCAGCTCCTCGATCAGGCTGGCCCAGTTGTCGTCGTTGTAGACGACGCGGTAGTAGCCGTTCTGGATGGCGTTCACCTTGATCCACTTCACATTCTCCGGCACATTGAAGGTCACTGCAAGTTCAACCCATTAACTTAAAGATTCCTACGGGAATCCTTTCTACTCACCGTCCACGTTCTGCATCCAGAGAGTCTCGCTGACGTTGTTGATGTCGGTGACGTAGGTCACCGGGAAGGTCCACCGCATTTGGCTGGAGCCCTTCTTGCTGGCCGGCGTGGGGGCCACCGTGCTGGGCAGCTCGGTGGCATTCACTGTGGTCTTGTTGTAGTTGTTGCCGTCGTAGGACTCGTCGTGGATGGCCAGGAAGTCGGCCGGCTTGAAGGGCCGCTGGCTGATCGACACGCTGTTGCCCATTTTGGTCACCGTGAGCAGCGGAAATCCCGGCTGGTGGGTCCACAGCGTCATCATGTCCTTGATGTTCTTGGAGCCGTTGGCCTTCTTGGTGCAGATGGTCCACAGGTCCGTGGGCTCGGCCGTCTTGAAGCGGTTCAGCTTGAGGAAGCTGCCCAGGCAGCTGCGGAAGCGATCCTCGCCAATGGCCGTGTGCAGCATCGAGAAAATGGCCGCCGTCTTCTGCACGAAGAACTCCTCGTTGTTGCCATCGTGGCTGGTCCCGTTCATGATGCTGTCCCAGCCCTGGATGGCATCGATGTCCAGGGCGGCCGTGGCCATTTTCAGCAAATACATTTCCCGCAGCGGCCAAGTGCCCTGCAAAGGGGCCAACGCATGGATGCCCAGATACTGGATGAGCCCCTCCCACAGCCACACATCCTTGAGCACCTTGCGGGAGGTGATGCCCCCGAAGAACTGGCGCACCATGGCCTCCGCTATGCGCAAAGCGCTGAACTGATATTGCTCCGAGGTTATGGAATCCGGATCAGTGAGAAACGAAGTCTTCAGGGTGACCAGGCCCAGGGAGGAAATCAGATTCCTGTCCAGCGAGGGCAGCGCCACGAAGTCCACCTTCGTCAGCGGGTAGCTTATGTCCAGCCAGGTCTGCAGGTACTCCAGGACATCCCGCGAGGTGTGCAGAATAAACGAGGACCTGGGCAGCAGGTCCCGCGGCGCATAGAAGGTGTACGAAGGCGCCCGCTTGATGGACGACCCCGTGGACTGGGACAGGGAAGTCAGGTTCGTCGGCTTGCCGTTCCCGTGGAGCGGAGTGGGCAGCGTGGTCGTCGTGCTGGCGTTCGGACGCGGCGTCAGGTTCACGTTCAGTGAGTGCGTCAGGGCAGTTATGTTGCGGACTGGTGGGTTCTTGCTCTTGAGCTGAGTGTAGTTGTTCAGCTGGGTGGCCTTTTTGGAGCCGGCCGCGGTGGCCGGGGCCGCGGTGGTGGGTATATAAGCGGCTGAGGGCTGCAGGGACTCGCGCTGGAAGTCGCTGACCACCCAGGCCACAGCGTCGGCTGGCAGTGGCGGTGTCTCGATGAAGTCGTCCCTCAGCTGCAATTGGACGTTCAATTAGCCTCGCCACTCTGCTGCGAATTCAAGGGTTAATCTCACCAGGCCTGTGCCCATGTAGAAGCCCACATCCTCGGTCGTGTGCACAATGGAGTTGGAGAGGCCGATGTGGAAGCGGTCCCGGAACACGGAGATGCGGAAGGGCGCCCTCACGTGGGGCTCGTCGAAACAGGGGAAGGCCCGGCGGGCCCCGTTCGGCCGGAACACTGTGGCCGCCAGCAGGCTGTCGAAAGCATAGAAAAGTTGCTTATTGTCCTGTTGGGCTATTTATGGGGGTCCACTCACCGCTCTACGCCCGTCGAACTCTCGTACTGGTCCACGTAGAAGCCCTCTGGCTCGGGGTTGAGTTTGGAGTACCAGCGCAGGTTCAGCGTGTAGTTGGTCTTCTTCTTGAGCCGCTCCTTGACTTCGATGTAGAGTTGTTGGCGCGGCGGGAACTCCAGGATCTTCACTATCTTCAGGGCATACGGCTGCTTGCCGCTGGTCACGATGGCCTGCCAAAAAAACGGAGCCATAAATAAGGAAGCGAGTTTCCTCAAAATACTCTCTTCTTTAAAGTGAGAGGTGAATTTTCCGAGAAATCATTAAAAAGTTGAAGAAACCAAAACATGACTTGCACTTTGCGATCGCCAGCAACCGCCGGAGGCCTCCAGCTGTCGCGCTTTTATTTAATTTTTGGAGTCCGGCGGACTCAGCTTCCGTGGGAGACGAAAGCTTTCTTCTCAGAGCGAGCGGGTGAGAGTTCAGTGTGTGAGTGTTCAATTGGTGGGAGTTCATTTGGTGAGAGTTTGACAACAAGACGGACAAACAGCCAGTCGGACAGCACAGGACAGACAGACGGGCGATCACATAGAACAGGACAGATAGACAGACAACAAGGGGACAAGCTGAGCAGCTTTCTTTTCACCTCGCCTTCTGTTTCTGTCTTAATGTCCGTCTGTCTATCTTTTTGTCTGACTAACCGTCCGTCTGTCCACGTTTGTCTGTTAGTCTGTCTGTCCGTCCCGCTCTCTCATTCCGTATTCTGTCCGCTTGATCGTCAGTTTCTCCGCTTTGTCCGTTCGATTGCCCAACTGTCTTTCTCTCCACTTTTACTACGTGTAAGTGTCCGCATGTCTGTCCTTTTGGCTGACTTACCGTCCGTCCGTCCACGTTAGTCTGTCTGTTCGTTAGTCTGTCTGCCCGCTCTGTCCGTTTGATCGTCAGTTTCTCAACTTTGTCCATCTGATTGTCCGTCTCTCTTTTCTCTCCGTCTAAGTGCCTGCCCGTCTGCCCTTTTGGCTGTCGGTCTTACTGCAATTCTCTAATTTGGCTGTCCATCCCCCCCTCTGTCCGGTTGGCCTCCACTCACTCCGCTCTGCCGGCTCTCGATCCCCCGAGAGAGCTTCACAACTAGAAGCTTTGAGCTTCACAACCGAAAGCTTTCAAGCAGCGATCGCTGGGCCCCTGAACTGAATATAAGGACGGCAGTGGGAGGCCTCCGGCAGTTGCTCGCGATCGAGAAGTGCCAGATGGACAGATCAGATAGTTAGATGAACAAACGGACATGGCAATATTGGTAGTTCTCTTTGAGGAAACTCCAGCGGCGACTAATTGAGGGTCTGCTTACCTTCTCGGTGACATTGAGGTCCTGAATGTGCAGCACAATGAAGTTTGTCTCCTTCTCCACGAGCAGATCGATGGTGACTTGACCTGAAAGGCGGAGACACAAAAAAGAAAGCTTGGCAAATTTGCATATCCACGACGTAGCAAGGACATCTCACCTTTCACGTCCAGCGTGGTCAGATTGGGGTGAATCGTCACCATGTAGCGCATGGGCCGGGCGCTGGTGGGCAGGGTCTTCTCCAGCCAGGGGAAGGGCTCCCCGTTGGTGGCAATCGGGTTGAACGGCTGGGTGTTGTTTTCTTCATCGGTTTCATAGCCAGACGCCGATTTGGCCGCACACGAGCAGTCTGGAAAAACAGTCACACACGCACACACAGTGCCCCATGAATAGGAGGTTCGAATTTCCACCAGAATTGCAGTACAGTTTTTGTTTGGATTTGGGAATGACAGTTACAAACTTGAATGCAAATTGTCAATCAACGGTGGCCGAACACAAAAGTAACGAATTCAAATCGATGGCACACAAGAAGGAAGCAATAAAAAGCTAAGGTTAGTATAAAATGGGCGGGGTTATTTGGTAACTGGGAAAGGTCAGGACATAATTTCTAAGGCTTTCGGGTTCTTCTACCAACTACGGGGGAAATGAGACACCAATCGGGGATCTATGAGTCGGGGAGAGATTGCTGATGAGTAAGGACATTGCCGTATCGTAAGGAGAAAGACTTAAATATCAACTACTTAAAGGGTGGAAAGAATCTCTAAAAAATAAGCTCAATGAAAGCTGGAAAGATCTCAAGAACAAGAAAGATCTACAAATAAGTGAATTCTCTAAACTGAAAAGGTACGGAAGAAGTTAAAAGACAGAAAGAGTTTCTTGAAAAATAAAGATTGTTTCTATATAATAATTAACGTATACGTAATAAAAGGCGCTGTCTGGGGGAACTGCAGGCGATTCTAATGAGTTATATTTGTATAATCAGTGAGTTATAGTCTAAATTGCCCGTTAATAAAGATCTTTTGAGATTTTCAGCTTTCATTTAATTGGAAAGATTATTTAGTCACAAAGTAGAACAGAAAGAAGAACGAATAAAGTTATTTCATAGTAAAAAGTTTAAGATTAAATATATTACAATATTAAAGACGCAAAATATCAAAAGTTCTAGAAAACAGAAGGAAGACTTTAAGAGAAACTGTGAGAACGGAAGACTATAAAACTGGAAATAGAAATTGTCCGATTCTTAGGCTAATGCGTATGATGGGTGGGTGGGGGCGAAAGACTTGAAGACCATCGAGAATCTTCTGGAGAGAAAAGGGAAATGCGGTGGGGGGTGGGGGGAACGGAGACACCGACATGCCGACATGTTTGGTATTGTCAATTTACTGTATGCATAAATTGTTAGTTATTTACCGGTAGAGAGTTCGATGTTGTTGGAAAATTTGTTACTCACATTTTTACCAATCAAACAAGCATTTTAGGAGAAATTTTCGTATAAAACATTTCGTTTCGTTTATCGTTGTTTCAACGAATTTAAGCAAGTTTCAAAGTAAAAACGAAACAAAACAAAACAACAATATAACAGTCAAAATCCATAATACGCAGCTCCTCTCAATACATAAGTAAGTCTCGGGATGCATCAACAAATACATAGAGTGGCAAGTGTTTCATAAAGTGGGTGGGCTGGGGGTGTCAATAGCAAGGACAAGAGGTGGGAGCGAGGACAGTGGGCGGGTAATTCAGTTGCTCTAAATATATTGCATTAAAAGCGGAAAATCAATTGGTTCTCGTGGGCCGCAGGGACCACAAGAAACGCTGACCGCATTGACGGAACAAAAAGTTAAAAGACCCACCCACGTGTGTGTCTCTGTATGTGTGTGTGTGTTTGCCGAGCCGTAATGCAATTAGCCTTGAATGTATTTAGCCCCATTAAGTATGCTACACGAGGTTTATGTTTGCACTTTGCATGCATTGAGCCGGGCGGCGGGGGCCGTCAGGAAGTTGCATCAAAGTCGAGTCACAGCGATGATTTTGCATATGTCAGGCTGGGCGGGGGCCGGGCTCATTCCTCTTTTCAATTTTGCCTAATGGAATTGCCATTCAGGCCTGGGTTAATAATATTAAGAGCGGCAGGACCTGCAGGTGACTCATCAGAGTGCAAGGGCATCACAAAAGTCGCTGTGGCCGCGGCCGAGTCGTGTTGTGGGTGCTGGCGGCGGGTGAGCCCGAAAGGCAATAAAACAACAAAAAAGAAGTCCAAACGAAAGGGAAACAAAAGGAACAAAAAACTTCAACCCGCAACACAAATATGTACAATGCAACCTACCATTTTGCGGTCCGGCATAGGCAATGATAATCGCCGTCAGCAGCAGGGAGCCCAGGACGATGCCCGCCACCAGGAGTGCCCGCCGCTGGGAGCAGACAGCGACGCCGGCGCGGGTCTGGCGGCCGCCGCTCGATTCACCACCTGGTAATTGTAATTAAAGATGGAACATGAAAAAGAAAGTCAATAAAAGCGGGAGAAATGGAGGGGGAGAGAGAATTTTCAATGTGTTTGCATTGCCGGTTGGTTGGGCTGTTTGCCGTGCGGCTTTCGCTATTTGCCTGGCAATTGCCCGGGGGATCCAATTACCTGAGAGGAATGCACAGTCATCGAGGTCCGGATCATTTGTCATCTCGATGCGCTCGCGCCGCCAAATCTTCGAGCCTCTCTGACCGCCGCCAACGACCGAAATCTTAACGGGGCCGCTCTCGCGATGTCGGCCGGCCAATACGTACGGTAAATTGCGTTACAAAAACGCCGCGTGGTCAGCCGAGACAGTGTTGGGGAATCTTTGCAAATCCTTTCTAGATTGTCCTTTTCTTAAATCTGCCTGTGCACGTGCACTGGTGGCCCTCGAGGGATCTTAAGGATTTTCACACGTGCCTGCTGCACACACGAGAAGGGAAAAATCACGGTTTTTATGTGCAACAATCGGAGCGTCGATTTAACCCTTTTCACCCCGAAGCACGTGGCCTCATGTTTTATGCATTGGATGGCTGCAACCACCTGATAATTTGCGGCCAGGTCGATGCAAAAGTTGCCACTGCGCCCCCCGGAAAAACTACCAATGGGAAAATTTGGAAACTCATCGCCCTCGTCATCGCCGAGGCCGGCGGTGTGGGGCTGATAATCGCCGGCTTATAATTTATGCAGTCAGCACCCTCGACCAGGAATATCCAAAGGAAAAATTCGGAAAAATTCGTCTGACTTTCCCCCCCTCCAGATTCCCTGCAGCTGTGTCTCTCAATTTGCCGAGGGACGCACGCAACTTCAAAGGGGGGAAAACCACAATGGAACAGAAGCAGAAAACTCCCATTAAAATCTACAAATGAAATCTGCTTGGGGGTATTTTGGCCCACGGTGAACCGGCGACCGATTTCGTTCAGAGCTTCCGGCCAGACACACAGACGGGAGGAAGGCCCGGAAAGCCGGGCGAAGCCAAGCAATTTCAATGTCGCATTGAATTAGTGAAAAGTCGCTTTCAGCGGGTTTGCCAGCCGAAAAATAAGCAACCCCCAAAACGAGCGAAGCGCCGCGTCTTTGGGTGGTTGGGTGGCTGTCTGTCTGCCTTCGAGCGGCACTTGGAATTGAAGTTGCATTTGAGTATCATCCATTTTTTTATTTGCGGTTTCCAAAGAGAAGCCCAAAAATACAAGCGTTGAAATGAAAACGCCCTATTAAAGTTGGAGTTTATTTATGGGAAATTCTTTGTCGCCGGCAAATGCGCTCCGGTCTGGCGCACAAAAGTAGGCAATAATTGCGATCGAAGAAGCAACGCGAAGCGGAAGCCGAGCAATTGCATTCCATAAATAACGGTTGAATGGCCCGTTAGTTGGACACAAACCAACAAACTCACACACCGACATAACGGCTTTTATTGGCTGGGCAGGTTACTGATTAATTCATAAGCCGGTGGCGACAATTGTTGTGGATGCGGTTGGATTTTTTGACGGCTCCAACCAGACGACATTTGTTTACATTTTCATGTATGTCATTGCCGTTCCGGCCGTCCGTCCAAACAACAGTAACGACGGCAACAAAGCCCAAGGAAGCGAGCAACTTAAAGAGAGTTGCCAACCAACTGAGAGAGCAATTTCCTTGCTCTTTCAAGCTCTCTCCCTTTGCGCTCTTCCGCTCTCTCGCTCTCGCTCTGGCTGGAATCTCTGTTTTGAAAACGAAACGTCAGCATGCAAAGCCCAACAGCGCGCATTTCCTAGGGAGAGCGAGTGTAAGTGACGACTGCCAGAGTGTAAGTGAATTTCCTGTTTGTCCTGCCAGTTGATTATGCGGCGTCGCGTGTGCGAGTCGCGTGCGTGTGTGTGTGCGCGTATATATGTGTCAATAGTGCGCTTTCCAGTCCTTTTTTCTGCCGCCCTCCCACCGCCTGGGCTGGCGGCTTGAGATTCTTTTTATTTCTGCTCCTTTTTGCCACTTGACGGGCCCGCGGTGTACACCTGGTCGGCCTATTCAGCGGGTGCTTCCTTCCACTCGGCCTGGCCACTGAGTAGCCCTTGGCGGTTTCTCCCGTTATTTTTACCGCTGCGGTTTTGACACTTTCGAAAGGTCAGAATGGCAACAATTAACGAAAGTAAATGCCGAGGTCGTTTCCACCTCAGGGAAAATCGAACCACCGCTCCACCGAGTCTTGCACTTTGCAGCTTTTCTTTGAATTTATCTAGGGGAGGGGGGGGGGGACTTAGCAGGCTCTCTGCTCGCTGGGGCGTGGAGGGAGTCCGGCTTAATGGGTTTATAAAATCCTTTTCGTTTGGGGACTTTTTGTTGGTTAGGCGGCGAAATTGATTAATTCCGTGTAGACAAAAACGAACGCACTCACGCACGACTCACGACCACCACTGGGGGTGGCTCAGCACTCGGGCGGTTCAGGGCAGCGGAGGGGGCGGGGCGGTTGCGATTCGAACGCTTTTCGGCCGAACTATTCAACTTCAACAAAAATACCGTACGCGCGTCGAGGTGCGTCTGATTGCGCGTACATTTTCCAACTGGATGCTGTTCGCACCGCCGGAGAGTGCGAGAGCGCGGAGTTCGCAGCAACCCTGCGGGCCGAGCAGCCGACGCATCCCCCACGCAACTGCGCACTCACTCCGCTCTCTCTCTCTCGCTCTCTTGTTCACCTGGTGGGTGAGCGGTGTTTGCCAGAATGAAAATGAAATTTGATGGGCCAACTTGGCAGTTCGGCTGGTCGAGTGTTGCCAGGCAACGCACAACATCAACACCAACATCCTTTCCCTGCCCGGCCACCCCTGAGCCACCACCCGCTGCTGTCAAAAGTAAAGTGCCCCTTGATTTGTGCGTGTGTGTGAGCGACGCGTCGCTGTTGTCCTGGCCGGTGGAGTTGGCAGGGTTCGTCGTTCGGCGATACAAAAGTTAAAGTTTTTCGATCCTATTTTATCTGTCGAAGGAACTAATGGGATCTCTTGTTGTTGTTGCCGGCGAGGCCAAAGTTTTCGAGTAAACAAAACCGTTACAAAGAATAAGCGAACAAAAGGTTCTTAACTCAGTTAACGGCCGGGGGAGGGGCGAAATGCCCAACAAATTGGAATGAAAAATGCCCACCAGGCACTTTTCGCCCATGTCAATTCAATTTGCCAAGCGCCTCCTCCCTCCCCCTCCCTGGCCGAGGGGGTGGGGCGGGGCGCCCATTGAGTATTTGCTGTCGCATGCAAATTCATAGCCAACAGGCTGAGCGACACTTCTGATGTACAAAGCGGACCCCAACCCGCCGGCCATTAACATAAGCAACCCGTTCGACACAACCGCAGGGGAGAGCCTCCCTCCCCCGCCCGATTGGTGGTTAATTTCTACTTGGAAAACAATCGATAAATTAAGCAGGCGATTCTCTGGGCATTTAAATTCCCATCCGGCGGGCTGATTGAGTCATTAACTGGAGGGCTGTCGGGAATTATGAGGACCAAACTCCTTGACTCCGCTCGATTTGAGCGGCCGGCAGTTTCGATGGCTCCAATTGTCCGCCAGACCGTGTCGAAGTGCAGCCCTCGAGAGGCCGCAGGACTGCCCACAATGCAACTTCAACCGCAAGTCCGCGGCCAATTCAGGGGCCCGGAAAAGGGCAAGCGGACTTCGGTGTGTCTGGGGGGCCGCATGAGAAACTAATTGCGCAGAAATTGTGCTGAGCCGAGGGAATCTCGACGCCGCCAGTCAGTCATGCGTCGGCGTGGATCCTTTGCCATTTGCATTTAATTACAAGGACCAGGCGGCGGTGACGCGGCCTCTGCGACGCGTTCTGATGGCGCCCGAGGCACTCGAGAGCGCGCTGCCTGGCGAGTGTCCTTTGAAGCTGTTGCATTTAATTGTGTTTCGCCTGCGCTATTTTTGCAACAATTATTTGCTCTGCCCGCTCCGGTTTGTCGCTTCTGCCAACAATTTCAATTGAGCTCGGCTGCGGGCCCTGCAACGGGTTTGCCATTTCGCTTTCCGCTCCCGCTTCCTGGCAGGCCCAGCCGACGTCCCGCTTTGAAGTGGCAGCCCGCCTGACCCAAAAACACATTTCATTTTCCCTCGACTTTCTTTTTTTATGTGTCTTTACTTTCACTTAGTTGCGGGCCGAGAGCCTCCTCTGTGTGTGTGTGTGTGAGAGGCACGGACACTTTTCCCACACTTGAGGCGGGCGCAGGAGTAAGCAGGAATCCTTTATTTGAGTCAAGCAGCCTCGAGTGGGCGGGCGGTGAGCGGTGGGCGGGGCTGTGTTTAGCCCATTGAGAATGCAATCAACGCATCCTGCAATTATCAAGCGCCGCAACCGCAGCCGGCAACTCGGCCGACTCATCTCGCTGGAATTTCCCTTGTCAATGCAGCTGACGTCACACACACACACACACACACACACATAGAGAGAGTGAAGAGCTTACTCCAGTTTATGCATCCGTAATTGCTGCGGGTGACAAATGGGCGTCCTGTTCCCGTGACACTGATTTGCCATTGGCGACACACAGGGAGCCGCCCGGGGCTGTTGGGCCGGTGACAGGACATCCGACCGCCTGTCAAGGGTTCGGTTTTTTTGTGTTCTCTGGCAAATAAAATTCGGCAATAAATTAATAGGCCCCAGAGGGCAATTCCTCAGCCCCTAGCGTAAATCGAAGCCCATTGAAAAGGTCCTGCCATAAAAATCTCAACAGGCCGAGGGCCGATGGCCGCTTCCTTGAGACCGCAACCAAAATACCCTGCCCAGGACGAGAACCCAGCGCAGCCGAGCGACTCATTACAATTACTTAAAGCAGGCGGAAGGACAGCCCGGGGGTTGGGCTGGATTTCCACCTGCTGTTGTCTCAGCTGAGCGGCCGCGTGTGTGCTTCGTTGGATTCTCCCAGCCCGCCCGCCTCCAGGCTCGGCCTTTGTTTTGCATTTGGCGTAATTAAGAAAACAACTTGATGAATAAATTCCAGCAGGGAACGCAGCACAATGCAAGCCACAAATTATGCCCAAGTGCGAATTACGCGGCGGATGAGCCACAGGACGAGGCGAGGGGCAGCCAGGCAAATAAAGGAAGGGAAATTTGAATGCTCTCACTCACCGAATGTGACGCCGTTGGTCTGCTTTTCCTTGTCCTTCTCCTTATCGCTCTTTTCGCCGCCCAGCGGCTCCAGCTCGATGCCATCCGTCGTGGCCACTTTGTAGTCCTTTGACATGTTGCCACAGCAGAAGCCACAACATAACATTTGCCCAATTTTGCAGGCCTTGCGAGTCGCCGCCGTCGAACAGGAAGACGCAACTTTGGGGCCAAAGTGGAACGACCGTTAGTTCCACAGAGAGGGGGCGGGGGTGGGGGGTTTTCGGTGAGTTCGATTCAATTGATTGTGCTCGGTTAGTTGCAGTTTAAAATTGGTCCAGTTGCTGGTTTGTTTTCCTTATTGTTTGTCTGCAAAATACGAGAAGAAGCAGAAAACAAATTCAATTCAAATTGCCCAGGATCAAGGCGACCTCGCTGATGGCCGATGTCGATGACTCATCTTGTGCAGCGGCTGGCTGTCGGCCGCTGCTCTGCCACTTGCCAGGACCGGCGAGGACATTGTTAGAGCCAAACAAAACGTTACTTTAATAAAAGCAAAGCTGCCACTTCGCCCCCTCGTGGCGGGGCGGCCCCGCACACTTCCAGACAACACGGCACAAAAAGGAGCAGCCCAGCATCACAACAATGACGACACGGTCCTTCGGGCTCGAGTCCCGGCCTGACGCCTGTTGCCGAGAACAAAATTACACTAAAAAGCATTCAATCGCTTTGGGGCATCAACTCCACGCGCCGCGCCGGGCATTTCTTTGTGTGCGGCTCCTTCCACGTGGCCGGGATGTGTTTGCGGCGGATGTAAAAATGCCCACCAAGATCCCCGCCCCAGCAATAATTGAAACCACAGAGTGCAAGAGACCAGGGGCGAGGGTCCTGCCCACGTCTGCTTGGCTCACTTCAACGTTCCTGTTAATGTGTCGCCGGCGGTCTAACCGCCCCCCAGCAGGTGGGGGGGCGGAAGCCAGCACAGTTCAATGCACGCCAAGCACTCGGATCGAAGCTCACTGGGCACTCGGCCGATGCGCTGGGCCAAATGCAAGGACCTCCTCCTGCCCCGCCGCCTGCGCCGTTGCACAAAGGTGAACTGCAGCCGAAGTAATCGGATTTCAACAACGAGTCCAAATAACTGAGCAGGAATTTCGATACCATCAAATAATGAGCCCAAGAAGCCCCGACTCGGAGTTCCCTGCACTCCAAATACTCCACGAGTGTCCTTGTCTCCCCAGGTAAATTAGCTTTCAGTCATTCTCGTAAGTTTTATTGGTCTTATTTTGTCCTTTTACACTCCCTGTGGGAACTGAGTTCCTTCCTGTAAACAACTTTATCGCGCGCTCCTGACAAGGAATTGCATAATTAGAAACTGGCACAACAGAAACACAGGACATCTCAGCACGCTTGGTTTTTCCAAATTTGAACATATTTGACAATATTTTGAATGCCAATATCTCGAAAACCAAGCAAGCGAGGTCAAAGGTCAAATATGTTTTGGAAAGGTCATGAGTTCATTCACCGTCCCCAACTATCAGAATTCGCCTAACTACAGATATTCAGCGGTAATCGATTATTGGCGATTACGGACGAAGGACATAAGCAAAGCATGCGCAAAGGCCCTCATATGAAGAATAACGCTAAACAGCACCCATTGAGACCATCCGTTTCAAAATCGGTCCAGCGGTTCTCGGGATATAGGCATTTCAAATTTTTGCAAATTTTGGTGGTCGGCATTGGGATTGCTGATCATTTTGTCACATTCTTTTGTGCGCAAATTGGCGCGCAGTTTGAAACTTCAGTGCAACACTGGGTGTCCCAGAGTTGCCGCTCCACTGATCATAATCAGTTGCAACACTGGGTGTCCCAGAGTTGCCGCTCCACTGATCATAAACAGTTGCAACTCTGGGTTTACCAGAGTTGCTTTGAATATTAAATCGAAATTATGACAACTCTGTCCGATCATGCGCCCAGGGCTGCATTAAATATTC